>MU720103.1:7481-50262 GCA_026770625.1 Nicotiana glauca | reverse complement strand
CCCCCCCCCCCCCCAACCCCCCAAGTAGAAGACGAGCAAAAGAAAGGAATTACAATTCAATTCAATGCTAGGATTTAAGCGTGAAAAAACTTGCTGGATGTAGTGCCAAGGCCAGCATTAGGCACTGCCCTGGACGCTCGAAGCGAGAACTTGTCCATATACAGTCCTAACTTATATAAATAGGGTCCTAAACCTATTTGTGAATGCTATTGTGTTAAAACACAAAATCAGAAAACTATTAGAAAAATAAAAGAAATCAGAAAAACAGTAGAGATTAAGAAATATTCCGAGTCCACAATTTGCTTGTGCGTCCTTAAGGAATTTTAACCCCCTCATACATTGGCAAGGTAATGGATTAAATCCTCGCAGGATAAAACGAAATAAACCTTCCTACAATAGTGGAAATACAAACTACAGGATACCAACGAACTTAAAGAACGAAGCAAAAATCACACTTACGAATTCGAGAGAGAGAGACTGCAAATTAGAATGCTGTATTTTCAGAAAGAAGGAAGTTCTGTAATGTTTTTTGGTGTGTTAAAAACGAAGCCACGTCTCAAAATTTATAGGCAATTATTGAAAGAGATGTGATGTCTGTTCTGGAAAAGGTGCCTGTTCAGAAATTTCGCGTCCTGCCGCGGTCCTACCGCGGTTACGCCAGGACCGCGGCCAGAAAGGCTCTCTGAATCTGCAGCAGACCGCGGTTACGCCAGGACCGCGGCCAGACTATATTTCTGAATATTCAGCAGTGATCTGGCATTTAATTAATTATCAAATAATTAATTAAATAAATTTTGTCCAAAAAATAATCTTATCGATCGATCATTTGACAAATTCAAATCCAAATCCAAATCCAAAGCCGAAGCCGAGCCGAGCGAGCGACGATGAAGGCGCAAGGGTTCATTCTCTTTAACTCCATTTAAGAGATTTAAGAAGTGATTTTATATATATATATATATATATATATATATATATATATATATATATATATATATATATATATAAACAAATGTAGTTGTCCCTTACTAATGAGGGACAAAGTGCATGACAAAAGCTCACTTCTTCGAATTTTCATTTTTTCCTCCATTTTCAATTCACACTTTTATACTTTAAAGCCCAATGGCTTAAAAGTCCAACAATCCCTGACATGAATGGGAATGGCTATATCAAGAAAGATCATAGATGAAAGCTGTGTGATTTGCAAGTAAGGATTAATTGCATCTGAATAAGTAGGCTTCCCTTTGAACTTTCCGTAGTGAACATATGTCGGATATACTCAGTCAATCGGTAGATTTGATATATTTGAACTGTCGAACTTTAGTGTATACCTAGACAACCATATGTCACACAACGAACCCTTAACTGTCTTTTGGTTCTCGTTGTTGTGTTCGTTTCAGCCATGAACACCGCCTGGTCTCATAAGTGCGTAAAGAATTGGCCTTATAGAATTCTCATTGAAGCGGCTTCCACTTCACACATACATAGGTGATTCCTAAATGTGTAATCCTTTAGATTGACATTTTTTGATAAATACCACATCAAACTTAGGTAATCATTAAAGAACGTGTAAAGTTCTATCCTTGTTACTAAACATTGTTTTCATCACGAGAAGGGACCAAAGATTTTACTTTGACAATGTTGAACCGGTCAATCACAACTTTGTTTGAGCTCGTTGAACCTAGATCTCGGAACATCCAAAATTCTAGATAGAGTTACCGCCATGTTGACTTGTCCTAGTCCATAGTCCCATTCCCTTAGATGATTTCTCAACTCCCTCTCTAGTTAAGCCTTTTGTAAGTGGATTCGCCACATTATTCTTTGATCTTACATAATCAATAGTGATAATTCCACTAGAAGTAGTTGTCTAACGGTGTTATGTCTTCGTCGTATATGACGAGACTTTCCGTTATACATAACGCTTCCTACCCGTCCTATTGCAGCCTCACTATCATAATGTATGCAAATAGGAGCCAAAGGTTTTGGCCAAAACGGAATGTCTTCTAAGAAATTTCAAAGCCATTCAGCTTCTTCACCGGCTTTATCCAAAGCTATAAACTCTGATTCCAATGTAGAGCGAGTGATACACGTCTGTTTGGAAGACTTTCAAGATACTACTCCTCCACCAATAGTAAAAACATGTCCACTTGTGGACTTTGTTTCTGTTGAGCCGGTTATCCAATTTGCATCACTATATCCTTCGATAACCGCAGGATATTTATTGTAGTGCAAAGCCTAGTCTTGGGTATACTCCAAATATCCTAGAACTCGTTTCAATGCCACCCAGAGATGTTTATTGGGATTACTTGTCAATCGACTAAGTTTACTTATTGCACAAGCTATATCAGGTCGTGTACAGTTCATGATGTACATTAAGCTTCCCAAAATACGAGCATACTCCAATTGAGACATACTTTCACATTTATTCTTTATAAGATGATGATTTAAGTCAATTGGAGTTCTTGCACTTCTAAATTCCAAGTGTTTGAATTTTTCAAGTACCATTTTCACGTAATGTGATTGAGACAAAGCTAGACCATGAGGAGTCCTCTTGATTTTAATTTCTAGAATTACATCGGCAACTCCTAAGTCATTCATATCAAACTTACTAGCAAGCATACGCTTAGTAGCTTGAATGTCGGCAATGTCTTTGCTCATTATTAGCATATCATCAACATATAAGCAAACAATGACTATATAATTTGGAACGTTCTTAATGTAAACACATTTGTCACATTCATTAATCTTAAAGCCATTTGACAACATTGTTTGGTCAAATTTCGCATGCTATTGCTTAGGTGCTTGTTTTAGTCCATAAAGAGATTTAACAAGTCGACACACCTTCTTTTCTTTATTCGGAACCACAAACCCTTCAGGCTGGTTCATGTAAATTTCTTCATCTAGATCACCATTTAAGAAGGCTGTTTTTACATCCATTTGATGGATTTGAAGATCATACAAGGCAGCTAACACTATTAGCATCCGAATGGCTGTAATTCTTGTTACCGGCGAGTATGTGTCAAAATAGTCAAGACCTTCTCGCTATCTAAATCCTTTAACAACAAGTCTTGCCTTGTATTTCTCAATAGTACCATCGTCTTTCATTTTCTTTTTGAAAATCCATTTAGAACCCAATGTTTTGTTACCTGGAGGAAGATCAAACAATTCCCAGGTATAGTTGCTCAATATGAATTCTATTTCACTATTGACAACTTTTTTCCGATATTGTGCTTCTGAGGAAGACATTGCTTCCTTGAAGGTACGAGGTTCATTTTCTAGCAAGAAAGTCGGAAAATCTGGATCGAATGAAGTAGATGTCCGTTGACGTTTACTTCTTCTAGGATTTTCCTCATTAGGCATACCATCTGTTATTTCCTCCCGAGGTCGTTTTGACTTTTGGTAGGTCACTTCACTTTCCTTTTTATATGGATAAATAGTTTCAAAGAATTCAACATTATCTTATTCTATTATTGTATTAACGTGAATCTCAGGATTTTCTGACTTATGAACCAGAAACCGATATGCCTTACAATTGGTTACATATCCAATAAATACACAATCAACCATTTTTGGACCTATCTTAACTTTAGCTAAACACCCTCACACTTTGAAGTATTTCAAGCTGGGCTTCCTTCATTTCCATTTTTCATAGGGAATGGACTGTGTTTTACTATGAGTACACGGTTGATTATTCGGTTAGCTGTAAGTATAGCTTCCCCCCACAAGTTCTGTGGTAAACCAGAACTTATCAACAACGCATTCATCATCTCTTTCAACGTTCGATTCTTTCTGTCCGCTATTCCATTAGATTGTGGATAGTAAGGGGCAGTTGTTTGGTGAATAATGCCATTTTCCAAACATACTTCTTCAAAATGAGATTCATATTCTCCACCCCTATCACTTCTTATCATTTTGATCTGTTTATTTTGTTGTATTTCAACTTCACTCTTGTATTGCTTGAAAGCATCAATTGCCTCATCTTTACTAATAAGTAAATAAACATAGCAATATCTCGTGCTATCGTCAATAAAAGTAATAAAATACTTTTTTTCACCGCGAGATGGTGTTGACTTCATGTCACAAATATCTGTGTGAATTAAGTCTAAAGGACTTGAATTCCTTTCAACGGACTTATAAGGATGCTTAGCATACTTTGATTCCACACATATTTGACATTTGGAATTAATGCAATCAAATTTTGGCAATACTTCTACATTTATCATCTTTCGCAATGTTTTGAAGTTGACGTGACCTAAGCATGAATGCCATAAAGTGTTTGACTCAAGTAAGTAATAAGAAAAATTAACTTTATTAATAGGAACTGCTATTATATTTAGCTTAAAAAGGCTCTCATTCAGGTAACCTTTTCCTACATACATATCATTCTTACTTAATACAACACTATTGAAAACAAAAATACATTTGAATCCATTTTTGACAAGAAGTGAGGTAGACATAAGGTTCTTGCGAATTTCTAGAACATGGAGAACTTGGTTTAGAGTCACTATTTTTCTCGACGTCATCTTCAGCACAATCTTGCCATCTCCTTCAATTTTTACTGTAGACGAATTTCCCATGAAAATTGTCTCGTCGGGTCCTGCGAGGGCATAAGAAGAAAATAACTCCTTGTTAGCACAAACATGGCGGGTGTCTCTAGAATCTATCCACCATTCTTTAGGATTTCCTACCAAGTTGCATTCAGACAACATGGCACACAAGTCCTCCATTTCGTCAGCATTTTCAACCATGTTAGCTTGATTCTTTTTCTTCTTATCATTCTTTGGCGCACGACAATCCACGGCCTTATGCCCAGATTTTCCACAGTTGTGGCAATTACCCTTGAACTTCTTCTTGCTTGGGTAATTCTTTGGTCCAGAAGCCTTCTTTCTCTTCTTGTTTTGTGGCGCCTCCTCAACAATGTTAGCCCTTATTATTGTCGAGTTCCCACGTGACTTCTTTTCAGCATTTTTGTTGTCTTCTTCCATCCTCAAACGAACAATCAAGTCTTCTAGTGTCATTTCCTTGCGCTTGTGTTTAAGATAGTTCTTAAAATCCTTCCATAACGGAGGTAATTTCTCAATGAAAGCAGCGACTTGAAAGGCCTCATTTATGACCATACCTTTAATACCAAATTCATAATTAATAATAAGATAAATCTTATTAATAAAATTATTGATTCGGGTCATACCTTCAGCAAAGAGGTCATGCACAATGACTTGTAACTCTTGGACTTGAGTTATGACTGATCTAGTGTCAATCATCATGAAATCCAAAAACCTTGTAGCCACGAACTTCTTAACTCCGGCATCCTCAGTCTTGTACTTTTTCTCAAGCACATTCCATAACGCTTTTGAAGTTTCCATAACACTATATACATTGTACAGGCTATCTTCCAAACAAGTCAAAATGTAGTTTTTGCACAAGAAATCAGAATGTTTCCATGCTTCAGTTACAACAAATTGTTCGTCGTCTGGAGTGTTTTCAGTCAAGACCAGGGGATCCTCCTTGATGAATTGCTGCAAACTCAAAGTAGTAAGATAGAAGAGCATCTTCATTTGCCAACGTTTGAAGTCGATACCGAAAAACGTTTCGGGTTTTTCTGCTGGTGCCATAGCATGAGCATGAGTTAAACGGCTTGACGAGGCAGCAACACTTGTAACAGTAGAACCCATTCCTACAACATTTCCATTAGTTTTGTTTTCATTCATCATTTTTCTGTAGAGTTGGAAACAAAACAGAAATTTATTAAATCAGTGAAGTTTTGATATCTTCAGACTGAATACCAAACCAAACATACAACACGTAATAATGGTAAAGTTTTTATATACTTCAAACCAGTACGTTTATTATTCCGGTAAGTTTTGATATACTTTAAACCGGACAGAACAATTATTGGAGTAGAAAGCACGAAAACTTTAGTCTCCAAACCAGTATACAAAATATAGATAACAATTTATAATATATATTTCAACACAGAAACGTTAGTATATAAAAAATTCCTTAAGCTTGTGAATGCTACTGTATTAAAATACAAAATCAGAAAACTGTTAGAAGAATAAAAGAAACTGGAAAAATAATAGAGATTAAGAAATATTCTGAGTCCACAATTTGCTTATGCGTCCTTAAGGAATTTTAACCCCCTCACACGTTGACAAGGTAATGGATTAAATCCTCCCAGGATAAAATGGAATAAACCTTCCTGCAACAGTGGCAATACAAACTGCAGGATACCAACGAACTTATAGAATGGAGCAAAAATCACACTTACGAATTCGAGAGAGAGAGACTGCGAATTAGAATGCAGTATTTTCAGAAAGAAGGAAGTTCTGTAATGTTTTTTGGTGTGTTATCCTCAGAATTTATAAGCAATTATTGGAAAAGGTGTGATGTCTGTTCTGGAAAAAGTGCCTATTTAGAAATTTCGCGTCCTGCTGCGGTCCTACAGCGGTTATGCCAGGACCGCGGCCAAAAAGGCTCTCTGAATCCGCAGCAGAGTTCTGGCGCAGTCCTACTGCGGTTACGCCAGGACCGCGGCCAGATTGTATTTCTGAATCTTCAGCATTGATCTGACATTTAATTAATTATTAAATAATTAATTAAATAAATTTTGTCCAAAAAAAAAATCTTATCGATCGATCATTTGACAAATACAAATCCAAAGCCGAAGCCGAAGCCGAAGCCGAGCCGAGCGAGCGACGAAGACGGCGCGAGGGTTCATTCTCTTCAACTCCTTTTAAGATCTTTAAGAAGTGATTCTATATATATACACACACAAATGTAGGTGTCCCTCACCAATGAGGGACAAAGTGCAAGACAAAAGCTTACTTCTTCAAATTTTCATTTTTCCCTCCATTTTAATTCCCTCCATTTCCAATTCACACTTTTATACTTTAATGCCCAATGGCTTAAAAGTCCAACACTATTTAGGAGGAGGAGGACATTTTTTAGAGTAACTTTTGAATAAGGGAGAGCACAGAGCCACCGTAGAGGCCGGGTTACATCTTTTCTTCCAACAAACTTAGTATTTTTTATGTTTCTTTATATGATTTGTTGTTTGGCTACCATGCCTATGTGGAGCTGAACTTCACCTTCTAGGGTTGTGGTTCTTTCATGACTATTGTTACTCGAAATTTGACTTTGATTTCTTAGTTTATCATATTAGTTTATTTATTCAATCATGTGCTTAATTATTTGAATGCTTGATCACTCATTAAATACTATTTACAAATCTAGAATTGAACTCAAAAGTGAGAATTCTAGATTACATATAGGATTGATTAGAGTAAGTTCTTGAACCTAGGCATCGGGGAACGGATTCGTGGTTAGGATAGACATATACCTAATTGTCTTGCTTGGTTGATGTACAGGAATTATAAATGTGTTCTTGTTAGTTCTAATTTCATAGATATATAGGCGCTAGGTTAGCTTGAATAGGAAAGTAAGAACTCGGCAGATTCTTATGAGCAATATTAGCCTTATTAACAAAAAAACCATATAAATTAATTAGTCAATTCAATTGAAGAATAATATAGGAATGTTAGATATCCCATAATCCTAGATCGTTTTTATCATGTTGATAATATAAAAATCTGCTCTTCCTATATTTAAAGTTCATTAGTTATTTTCTTTTTAGTTTAATTTCTTTAGCATAGCTTCTTATGGGTTTAATCCTTGTTTAGATAATTAGAATATTCAAATTAAGTTAATACTTAATCACACGTCCTCGTGGGTTCGACATCTGACTTTTAGTAACATTATTACTTGACGATCGCTTATACTTGCGTGTGCGTTTGGCCGCAACAAGTTTTCGGTACCGCTGTTGGTGACATGGAAATTAGCCATTTTTCCAGATTAGACATTTAACTTTTTTTATATATTCATGTTTTTTGTGTTTTAGTTTAGTTAGTATTTGTTAACATGGCATCTTGGAATGAAATTATTCGAATGATGGTTATTCTTATTTTGATGATCCTTGTCCATATTGTAGATGACCTCACTTGTGGAAAAATTGTCATAATGTTCCAGGGAGCGAGTTGTCCGCACTATCTCAATCCTTTGAGTGGAATATTTATAATATGTGTGGTGGTCAAGATGACCATTGGGATTATTGTCCTTATTTTGTTCATCATTTTTTGAGCCCTTATTATGATCTTTCTAACAATGTTTGTGAGTTTGATAGGGGAAATGAAGTGCATGATATAGAACGTGATGCATATATTAGGGATATTCTGAGGAAAGTAGCAGAGCAACAGGATGAAATCAAAAAAGATATGAAAGAATGAGGGCAACAATCACAAGAATGAAGGCCAATCCGGAAGAATCAAATAAAGAGACCGAGTTCCAACAAAACAAAATTTTTGAAAAAGAGGAGATTTTGAGCCCATTGGCTAATGGAAAAAGCTGAACGATTAGAAATATATTAAGCTCAATGTGAGGAAATTATTGATAGGATAAAAGACTTAATAGAAGAAAGAGCTGAACTAGGACAAGAGATTAAAAAATTTGGCAGTGATAGTCACAAACTTGGGAGCTAAAGTAATTGCAAAGGTGATGCGTCTAACACCAAACAAAATAGTTCTCAGTTGTGTGAAGCTAACAATGAGCTTATATTCCAAATTGAGGAGCTAAAAGTAGAGAGTCAATCATTCGGCCATACTTGTATTGATGATGTCACATGTCGAGGAAAGCACTCTAGAGTCATGTGAGGAAGTAGATAACATTATGTATGAAGACTCTAGTGTGTGCACATATGAGGATGTAAAAAATAATACAATTCTAGGGTTAGGGTGTATTAATCCTCATTCCATACATTTTTTCAACATTATGTTTGGATGATGACATGGAAATCGAGTCATCCAAGCATTTGGAGGAGCCAATGGATGAGGAACTGGGTTTTTACATTTTTGAATTAGTCGTGCCAGAGAGACAGAATTATATACCTCATCTGAAGGCCAAGAAGTGTAAAACTTAATATTGGTTGCTTGGAAAAATTAAATTTTTCTCACCGCCTCGGAAACATAATAGAAAACTTGAAGCCAAATTAGGGGCGCAATTCATAAGTTCGAAGTAGAGGCAAAAAATGGTTCACGTCGTGCCGCAATATTAAATTAGGTGCTTGTTGGGAGGAAACCCAACATTATTACTTTCTTTTATTTTATTTATTTTTGGTTTACTTTATTTTTATATTTTATTTGTAGTTTTCTTTTATATTGTAGGATTATGAGTATGGGAAGCAAGGACATAATATGCCCAAAAGCGAGCCAGATGATGAGAACTAAGTGTGGGGTGCCCACACAAAGGATCATGCATGGGGAAGTCTAAGTAACTCGTGAGCCGTGATTGCTTTGGCCTTTGGCCTTTCAAGGATTTTTTTTTTCTCCCTTGTTATTTTTGCGATATTGTGCGTTGGGGATGTTGCACTCTTTCAACTGTGGGGTAGAAGAATCTCTGTAGTTTCTATAGTATTCTATTAGTTTCTTATCTTTTTATTGTTAGCTAACTTCTTGTTTTTATTTGCATAGTTAGTAAAATTAATGGTGTAGTATAGTAGTAGTAGTTTGACAACATAATTAGAAAAAAATTGGAAAAAATTAAAATTAAAAAAAATAGACTTGTCTCGACGATGGATCTCCTAGATAGTTTTTCTGAGGGATTAAAATCTAACAGAAACACACAAAAATTAGAAAATAAAAAGTGCAAAAGTACGTCTTTTAATTTCTTTATGTAGTAATAACCCCCTGTGGTTTTTCTTTGTGCCTCGGTTCCTTGTCATGCAATGTAGTTTGAACTGGGTAATTCTTTTTCCTTTTACAGTAGATTAGAGTTTAAGAAATAAATGGAGTAAGAAATACGAGATTCTTAGGCGCTCTTGACTTGTTTGATAGTAGCATATTTAGTCTTTGACATGTGTAGTACCTTTCCTATATTTTAAAATTGATCATGATGCCTTGATAAATTAGATAGAATATTTTGTAGCGCCTATGTCTCGTTTACTTGACTTATGTTCACCTTGTGCTTAATGCTTAATATCTCGTGGCTTTGTGAATACTTGCATTTGTTGAGAGTCGGAATGTGACCGTCCTTAGTGGGTCACGTTCCATGTGTGGTGAGATTTTTGAGTTGGGGAGCTCGGATTTGGACAATATTTGGAGATGATTTTCACCATATGGATTGGGATATGTTCTATACTCTATTTTGGTTCATGAATTCATCTTCCTTTTTTTGCATTTAATTATAATGTCAAAGTGAAATGTGGGGGTTTTGTTTAAAATGTCATAAAGTGAATTTTGAACATCGATTCGGAGTCAAGTTTTAGTGAAACTATTATGGTTGGACTCGTAATTGAATGGGTTATCAGATTTTGTGAGTTTTGTCGAGTTCCGAGGCGCGAGTTTGTGTTTGACTTTTTGGTTGATTTTGGAATTTTGATTAAAGATTAGACCTTTATCGATTATGTTTGTTTCCTTTGGCATTATTTGAGTTTCTTTTGACTAGTTTCAAGTTGTTCAGAGGTTTGATATGCGCAGGATGACATCTCTGGAGCATCGTTTGACTTGCTGGATATTGGATTTGGCTTGTTCGAGATAAGTAACACTTCTAAACTTGGTGCTGAAGGTATGAAACCCCGAATTACATGTTAGGTGTTTGGTATTGTGATGACTCACATGCTAGATGACGGGCGTGCGGGCGTGCACCGTGTGAATTGTGACTCCGTCATTCTTGTAGCACTGTGTAGCTATCTGATCTTATCTATAACCATGAAACCCCTACATACTAGAGCTATTGAGCTGTGATCCATATTAGAAATCATGTCTAGGCTTCATGCTTATTATGTTAGGACCCACTGAGATCATATAGTTGTTGAAGTATTTTGTTTAAACTGTAATTTCATACTCAGTCTTGGTCATTCATTTAATATCATATCTCAGTCTCTATTACTATTTATTGACATATCATATCATCATTTTGGACTAGTTTTAAGGCAATGTGAGCTCGAGAGACTAGAGAGATTGATGATTGAGTGAGGCCGAGGGCTTGAGTGTGAGTGTTATTATGGGATCGGACTGCACGCCGCAGCATGTTATATTGATTTATGCCTGGATTCAGCTTATTGTGGCGGTTGGGCGAAGGAGCCCCTCTGGAGGCTGCACACATCCCCAATGAGCACAGTTGATTATTTTTTAGGGATGGATCTCCCCTAGGCATGGATCGTGCCCGAAGTATTTATATTTGGGGATGGATTCTTCTTGTTGATGACTCAAGGTTTTCTTGGTTGGGTCATGAAAATCGGGTTGATTTGAAAATCAAGTAACCATCATCATCTGCTTGCTTGGTCACTTTCGTGATAGTGGTTGAGCATGATGAATGAAAAGTGTGAGACAGTGAGATCAAGTACTCCGAGAGTGAGAGTACATGAATTCATCTCTAAGATACATTGCATTTGACATGCACACTTGGCATACAGGCATAGAGATGCATTTTCCTCATATTGTACATATCACGACATTCATGATGTCTCATACATATTGACATATAGGCATAGGGATGTAATTTCCTCGTGCCATTTCAAAATGAAACATTTACCTATTGAAAGCTTTGAAAAAATTTACAGTTTTCAAACTTACTCATTTTTCTGGATATTTCGGTAAAGGATTTGGGGTTTCACTGATATACTAGAAAACCACGCCCATTTTCTGGAATTGTGAATGGACTGAGCATTTTATATATGAGTACTTCTTTTGTTACTTTTATTATGTTGTTATAAACTGTTGTTGGCTATTGGTGTTGGACTCCGACATATGTTCCATCTTGTCACTACTTTCAACCTAAGGTTAGATTTGCTATTTATTGAGTACATGAGGTCGGTTGTACTCATACTACACTTTTGCGCCTTGTGTGCAGATGTTGGATGTTGATGTTGTTGTGATCGACGGGAGTTAGAATTAAAGATGTCAGTTGTAGCTGCCTATTGTTCATGGTAGCCTCAGATTTATAAAATCTATTTATGTACATCCTGAACAGATGATGTATTTATTTCATACCAGCTTTGTAAATTCTAATCTTAGAAGCTCATGATTTGTACTACCAGTCCTTGGGGAGTGTATAAGATTAAAATATTTTCTCTTACTTAATTATTGTCTTATTAAATTTTATTGGAATTTGATAGTTATTAATTGGCTTACCTAGCAAGGTTAGGTTAGGTGCCATCATGAGTAGTTAGATTTTAGGTCGTGACAATAAGTTCAAAGAAGAAAAAAAGAATTAAGAAGAAAGCCCACTCAAAGTTCTTGAACAGGAAGACCAAAATGGTGTCCAAGCCAAAATTAAAACACATGCCAGAAGAAATGTTGAAAAATCGCTGAGAAATAATGAAGTTATGTACAGAAACATGGCACCAATTATGCATGGATAAAAATGGTGAAATAAAAGTAAGGGAGAGACGGAGTTTATAATTTGCGGACGTTTTGGTTTCCTCATATTTCTTTACTTTCACCTTTGTTTTGGTAGAAAACAATAATAGTGAACCCTACCTTCTACTTTTCAAAATTTGAACGGAAAAGGCCTAAAAATGCCATTCAACTTTCATAAATGGTCTATCCATGTCATCCGGTTAAAAAATGCTCATTTCATGCTACTGCCGTTAAAGAAATGGCTCATCCATGCCATTATTGACTAACGGTAGTGGCATGGATGTGCCAAATAAAAATTGAGCCGTTAGTCAATAATGGCATGGGTGGGCCATTTCTTTAACGGCAGTGGCATGAAATGAGCATTTTTTTAACGAATGGCATGGATAGACCATTTCTGAAAGTTGAGTGGCATTTTTAGGCCTTTTCCGAAATTTGAATGGTCTTCGTGGGCGTTTGGACGTAAGAATCATAAAATTCCGAAATTTTTTTTTTTTTCAATTGAAAATTAGAGTTGTGTTTGCAAGAATATAATTTTGGGTTGTTTTTTAAATTTTTGTGAGTAATCTGAGTGAAAATTTTGAAAAATAGCTTTTTGGAGTTTTTCAAATTTTCGATAAATTTTAAAATTCATCTTCAAGTGAAATTGAAAATTTTATGGTCAAACGCTGATTTTTAAAAAAATAAAAAAAAATTAAAAAAAAAATCATGGCCAAACGAGCTCTTAGTTGTGAAGTTGGTATTTATGCTTTTGCTTTCCCCGCTCCTCGTGTGGGTGGATAACACTCTTCTCCTATCGTAGCATTTAAGGGGGAATTAGTTCTGTAGGCATCTAAATTTTATTGGAATTAAATTCATAAAATAATTTGGACTATATTTTAAATTCAAAAAATATTTGTTCAAATAAACTTATTGGACTAATATAATTGAATTAATTATACAAGTTCAATATATATATGGATTAAATAAATAAGTCTTAATCCATTGGGCAAGCCCATTTAATTGGGCTAAAGTGATGAGCCCACTTCATTAGGCCCAAGTTATCATCTTCTAGAGGGTCCAATTTAGTGCCACTTGTCAAATGACGTGCTGGGCCAAGTCAAGCGAAAGAGTCAATAGGACCATGTCATGTGTCAAAATGACAAGGCATGGCCAGTCACACTAAAAGGCCAATGAAATCGCGCCACGTGTGCAAATGACATGTTCTGTCCAATCAAATACAGCCATGTCACACTTCAATTTGATTGGTCGGAAAGAGTTTGTTCTTATCACAACTCCTTCCGTCTACAACTGTAAATAGGTATCTTCATAACTCAGAAAGGACACCAGAAGTTATAACAAGAATCAAGAAAGAGTTCATGGATCAAATACTACGAATTCCTTCACAAGTTTCAAGCTTCAAGAAATCAAGTTCAAGCTCAAGAAGAAAGAACAAATCAAGTTCAAGCAATCAAGCTAAAGCTCAAGAAGAAGATAATCATACGTGGCGATAACTACAAATTCAAGATCAATCTCAAAGGACCTTGAATTATTTATCATTGAAAGAAAAATCAGAGGATTCATAGGGATTGTACACTCAAATATTCGAAATAAAATACTACGACTGTTGCGATATTTTTTGGTCTTGATTTTATTTTCTCGACACAATTTATTGTCTACATATTCTGGCACGCCCAGTGGGACAATCTCTACCTCTCATCTCGACTTTTCAATCACCAAAGTCCAAGAATATTAAAATGGCTTAAAAAAAATTAACTCCGGTTCAACTTCCACCAAGGCTGCTAACTCCAGCTTCTACACTGATGTGGAAAACATCGTCGACGTTACCTTTGGAAGTTTCAGACTAGTCACGAGGAGCAAAGAAAGTTCTTTAAGACAACAATCACCCCAAGTGACGTCCCCGTCAACCCTTGTTTTCGGGTCTTCGTCCTCAAAAGGAGCTAGATCTTTCATAAACGCATCTGAAGGAGGAAGTGATATTGCTAAAAAGATCAAGAAAACTCTTGCTCTGCTTGACCTTTCCAGATCCAAGCACTCTGCTCTGAAGGAAGATAATGATGATTCAAGTGATGGATCCTCCCTACTTACACCACATAGCGTGAGCCAATCAAGGATCAATATGTATGAAAATCATGCTACTCTCTGTCATCCACAATAATCTTGCAAGTCATGGTAACAAACACTTCATCTATAGAGGAACAGTTGGCAAACTTGACAGAAGCAATCTCTGGCATGACTAAATGTATGCAAAGTCAAGAGCCTAGAATTGACAAGGTAACATATAGGGTGTGAATCTTGATGGAAGAGGAATCCACCCATGCACACAGCAATCTCCTTGAAGTTCTTGAGAGTGACTCTCCCCCAAGACAAGCAGCATCCAATAAGGCTATCCCTGTCTCATCTGAAGAGATGATTCCAATCGATCAACTGAAGGAGTTCATCGAAGGAACCATTAAGACCAAATATGAAGTTGCTGCCAAATCATCCCTTACATATGCAAAGCCATACACTGCAAGGGTTGATATGTTGAAGATACCTACTGGCTATCAACCTCCAAAGTTTTAATAGTTTGATGGTAAACGTAACTCAAAGCAACATATTGCGCACTTTGTAGAGACGTGCAATAATGTTGGGACTTATGAAGATTACCTCATCAAGCAGTTTGTTTGCTCGCTAAAAAGAAATATTTTTGACGGTTACACGGACCTCGAGGCTGTATCTATCGATAGCTGAGATCGACTAGAGCAAGAGTTCCTCAATCGCTTTTATATTACGAGACTTAGTGTGAGTATGATAGAACTTACAAATACTCGTTAACGAAAGGGGAAACCAGTTATCGACTTTATTAATCGGTGGAGTAATTCAAGCCTAAACTGCAAATACAGGCTTTGTGAAGCTTCAGGCATAGAGATATGCATACAAGGCATGCATTGGGGATCACGCTACATCTTGGAAGGTATCAAGCCTGTAACATTTGAAGAACTTGTAGCTCATGCCTGTGACATGGAATTGAGCATGGCCTCCGCTGGAAATGAAAGGCTTCCCATCTATGAACATCGCAAAGGGAATGACAAGCAAGAAGTCAGGAAGTGGTGCAAGTTCGAACCCAAGTCTTAAAACAAAGAAGCTATTAATGTCAACACTTCACCTATGAAGTTCACGATGAGGGTGAGCAAGAAGCAGAGTATGAAATCCACTTCTTTTCACGATAATCCAAGTGGAAAGTTGAATCTAAAAGAAATGTAAGAGAAAGAGTACCCATTTCTAGACTCCGATGTGCCAACTATCTTTGAAGAACTCCTTGAGTTAAATCTCATTGAGCTTCTAGAGATGAAGCAGCCAAATGAAGCTGGGAAAACAAATGACCCAAATTACTGCAAATACCATCGACTTATGAGCCACCCTCTGGAGAAGTGCTTTGTCTGTAGACAAATTCATGCACTTGGCTCGCGAAAAGAAGATCGTGCTTGAAGATTAGAAAGCAAGTGTGAACCAAGTCTTATCAACTTTGGCTCGATCTAGATGAGTTATGCAGTTTAAAAGGAACAAAACATGAAGAATTACTGGTGAACAACAAAGTTGAAGACGATCAACCTAATGATGTTGAAGGTTGGACGTTGGTGACTCGTCGTAGGTGCCATAAAAGGAGCCCACGAAAAGAATCAATAGAAGAACCAACAAGGAATATGATGGCATAAAGACCTACGAAAAGGAATCCAGTTAGCCATTTTAATTAAAAAAAAGTGGAGATGCACCATTCTCAAAAGCCACGAAATCCAGCGACCTTGGAGGAGTTTTTGCCAAGTTGGTTCCGCATGAAGATTTCCCATGAGGTTATCGATGCCTCTTGTTGTCATGCTGACAAAGGGGAAGAAAAGAGTGATGACCTACCATTAGAACCATCTTCAGAAAATCTCATTGAGTCCACTCTTCAAGAAGTTAATGCTTGTGAGGAAAAAGTCACATTCACAAATGACGATCTTCTGCTAAGTGACACTCTTCATAAGCGCCCATTGTATCTGGTTGGCTATATGCATGATTAAAGGGTAAATCAAATTTTGGTTGATGGAGTAACCTCAGTGAACATTTTGCCAATTCGTACTGTGAAAGAACTTTGTATTCCCATGACCGAACTCTTAGAAAGTCGTGTGATGATCCAAGGATTCAACCAAGGGGGAAAAGAGCCATAGGCGCGATCAGGCTAGAAATCACCATTGAAGATATGCAATCAAGTGCATGGCTACATGTGATCGATGAGAAAACTTTATACAATGTCTTGCTTGGAAGGCCTTGGATACATGAGAATAAAGTGGTTCTATCTACCTTCCATCAATGTTTAAAATACTACAAGGGTGAAGTGGAGAAGAAGATATTTGCTGATTGATAACTAGGGATTTTCCATGTTTTATACTCCTTCTTGCTTACGCTTTGGTTATAAATTATTAAAAAATAGTCCCAAAAGGCTCATAAGTGTGCTTGATTGCAGGTTTGATTGACAAAGTGATGAAATGTCAAGGATCGGCTCAAAAAAGAGTGAAATCTGCTCAAGTGTCAAAGACTAGGCAATCTGAGGGAAAGCAGGCCTAGTGCGGACGGCGCAAAGTAGTATTCGGCAACACAAGGAGATTCAGAGAGTTGGCAAACTAGGCTTAAGGCAACGCAGCCATGGTTCAGTTTTAGCGGCCCACGATGAAGGCTCCGCGGCCGCACTACCTTTCTGTGCACTCCGCTGACAAGAGATTAGGAGAGTTGGAATTATGTCAAGCCCAAGCCATGCGGTCTGCGGTTGTTATTGTGCGGACCGCGCCAGCTACTTTCGCGGCCGCGGTCCGTTCTATGTGGTCCACGGGGCCCAACTTCATAAAGCTAAATTTTGAATTTTAAGAGCCTTGTGCGGCTGCAGTCCATTTTGTGCGGCTCGCACTGACCCCGTAGTGGCATTTTTGTCCAGTTTTTCCAGCTTAGTATAAATAGAACATTTTACCATTTTTAGGTCATCTTTTATCTTCAGAACTGGGCTACGCTCATGAGAACTCACTTTGTAGCCATTTTTGGCATCTTAGCTTCAAATTAACGATAGATTCTTGCAATTTAATTTAGCATTTAGTTATTGTGTCTTGTTCTTCATCTATTTATTCTTCAAGCATGAGTAGCTAAACCCATTAGCTAGGGTTGTGGCTCAATCCTACTATGGGTAATTGATGGGTGTTGCCATCTAGGGTTATATCAACTATGGGCATTTGGTATTTCGGTTGATTTTATGTTTTAATATAAGAATTGGTGGTTGCAAACACTGATTCAAGTTTTGTGGACTTGATTCCTCATGAGAAAGAAAGTCTATGTCTCCAAAATTGACCCAACAAGTAATTGGGACGGACTCAAGAGAAATGATAGTCCCAATTAACGGGTTAAACCTCGAGAAAATAATCACCCTACTTGAACCCTAGTTGCTTAGTCTAATTTTCCTACCCATTTGGTCTCGAGAGAGTCAATTGGGTAAAATCACTCTTTCTACCAAGAGGTGTGAGAGTGGGTGAAATTGTGCAATAGTTATAGCATAAGTCCCAATCATGTCAATCGAACCTTATTATTATATACCCATCAATTAGCCACCTAGGTAATGTCATGACCCTAGTGCCCTTCTTCCCATTGGATATAACCCAACAATCATCTAGCAGTATAATTTATTTGCAATCAATAGTTAGATAATAGTAGTTATAATTTGGAAACCCAAAATATGTTTGAAGGGATATTTGAGGCAAACGCACATCTCTAAGCTAGACATATATTCCAACTCCATTACTAGCTCCCCGAGGAAATCGATCCCGACCCTCAAATCGGGTAAAAGCTATTACGACCCGCTCTTCCTACCTTGGTGTAGTGTCGAGTTGGCAGCGATCACTGATGATGATCCATTCACCGAGGCAGGGTTACACTTCTCTGATGCAAAATTCTAATTGAAGAGCTGCATTGTGAAGGAGATAAAAGTTGATGATGGCATTAAAAGCAAGAATGACGAACCCATACCTAAAAGACCTGATGTGACTATTGGTAAACCTAAAGCTGTTATTGAAGAGGTACCCGCCAACGTGAATAAATCTCATAAAGGGGGTATTGCATCTTATGGAAAGAAAGTAAGTCTTGCGCTCCAATATGTCCCTAAAAGTAAGAAAGACGGGGGCGAATCATATAATCTCCAAACCAAGATGCTAAAGGAGTTAACTCTTCCGATAAAAAACAAATTGAGGCAGTAAAGTTGTCCTCAAAGCCGCTTGCAGGGTTTGTAGCCCAAAATCGTTTGCAGAATGTGGCACTCCCTACAAAGGAAATAGATGAAGGTTTTGATCCTAACGCTTACAAGCTATTTGCAAAATCTAGTTACCATGTGAGGAAACTCCCATCAAAAGCAGCAATGAGGCAACCACATGAAGGTCTGGGATACAAGCAACCGTCACTAGTGCGCATCTCAATAAGAAGGGCGAGTAGCAGTTATATTAGTGTAGAAGACGAATTTGCCGCTTTTAACAGGCCTTCTGTCTTTGATGGACTTGGAAAATCAACTGTGAGAACTTCCGTATTTGAGAGATTGGGTCCATTAAAGAAGGGGAATAACTTCCAAAGAAATTATCTAAATACCAAAACACCTGCTTTAACCAAATTCACGAGATCTCGAAGGATTTCCAAAGTTTGGTTCCTTCTAGAATGAAGTGACAAACAAAAGTCGTGGTTTCGTGTGATAAAGTACTGAAGGTGAAGCCATAGACTGTGGCTACACTAAAGAACGTGATAAAGATGAAGGAATTGTGGGTTCTTCATATCATGTTACTACACAAGGCGAGAATGGTATTTATCTCTAATGGAGAATGATAACAAATTGGACGATGTTTCACCATGTTATCACATATCCTACAATGATGGGAACCCTCAAGAAGATGAAGATGCAAATGATGCTCCTCCAGAACTTGAAGAAGGGGTGAAGGCAACAATTGATGCCATAAAAGAAGTTAACCTTGGCACTGATGAAGAACCAAGACCCACCTACCTAAGTGCTTTACTAGAAGTTGATGAAGAAAGCACTTATGAGTTAATTAAGGAGTTCAGGGATGTCTTCGCTTGGAGTTACAAAGAGATGCATGGCTTGGACCCGAAAGTAGCAGTCCATCACCTTGCAGTAAAAAATGATGCTCTCCCTATTAAAGAAGCTCAAAGGCGTTTTAGGCTGGACTTGGTTTCCTTGATTGAAATCAAAGTTAAAAAACTCATCGAAGCTGGCTTTATTCATGAAGTTAAATACCCAACATGGGTTTCAAGTATTGACATTGTAAGGAAGAAAAATGGCTAGATCTGAGTGTGCGTTGACTTTAGGGATCTTAAAAATGCATGTCCAAAAGATGAGTTCCCGCTCCCCATTACAGAACTGATGATCAATGCTACTACAGGGTACCAGGAAATGTCATTTATGAACGGTTCATTAGGCTATAACCAAATTTTCATGTCGCCAAAAGATGAAGAAATTACTACATTCTGTACCCCCAAGGGTATTTATTGCTACAAGGTAATTCCTTTTTTCTTGAAGAACACTGGTGCTGCTTACCAAAGAGCTATGCAAAATATTTTTGATGATCTTTTCCACAAGATTCTGAATGCTATGTTGACGACTTGGAGATAAAATCAAGAGAGAAGGGAGACCACTTGAAAGACTTGAGAATAGTGTTTGAGTTGCTCCGGAGGTACCAACTTAGGATGAATCCATTGAAATGTGCCTTTGGAATTTCTTCTGGGAAGTTCCTTGGTTTCATTGTTCGACATCAAGGGATTGAAATTGATCAATCCAAAATAGATGCAATCTTGAAAATGCATGAGCCTCGAAATATTCATGATTCACAAGTATGCAAGGAAAGCTAGCATACCTTAGGAGATTCATCTCATACCTAGCTAGGAGGTGCTAACCATTCAGTCGCCTTATGAAGAAAAGTGTCCCTTTCAAATGGGACCAAGCATGTTGCAATTCCTTTGAGAGCATTAAATCTTACTTGATGAAGCCTATAATTTTGGCAGCCCCTATACTTGGAAAGCCGCTGATACTATACATTTCAGCACAAGAAAGGTCTATTGGAGCGTTGTTGGCCCAAGAAAATAGTGAAGGGAAAGAAAACTCCCTTTACTACTTGAGCAGGATGATGACACCAAATGAGCTGAATTACATGCCAATTGAAAAGTTATGTTTTGCTATAGTCTTCTCAATTCAAAAGTTGAAGCATTATTTTCAAGCTAATGTCGTTCATTTGGTTTCTAGAGCAAATCCCATCAAGTTTGTGATATCGAAACCTATCCTTAGTGATTGACTAGTAAGGTGGTACCTCCAGTTTCAACAATTTAAAATCGTGTACATCCCTCAAAAGTCCATAAAAGGACAAGTGTTAGCGGACTTCTTGGTAGATCACCCTATACCTAATGATTGGGAGCTAACTGACGAACTACCTGATGAGGATGCCATGGTCATCGAAGTTCAGCCTCCTTGGAAGATGTACTTTGATGGTACTGCACATCGCAGAAGAACTGGTGCTAGTGTAGTATTTGTCATCTATCAAGGTGAAGTTCTGCCCTACTATTTTATGTTGATGCAACTCTGCTCTAACAATATTGCTGAGTATCAAGCACTAATACTTGGGCTCGAAATAGCTGTCAAAATGAAGCGGTTGCAATTGCAAGTCTTTGGTGACTCTCAGTTAGTGGTCAATGAGCTTTTAGGTAGTTACGAGGTCAAGAAGCCTGAACTGTGACTGTAACGACCCGACCGGTTGTTTTGAGCCCTAGCACATCGTTTAGCTGTCTGAGTCCATGATCAACTTCATTTCAAGTGTTATAACTTGTACGCGTGTCGAAATTGAATTTCGGGAAGTTTGGAGTTGATTTGGGAAGAGAATTCTTATTTCTGAAGCTTAAAGTTGAAGGAATTAACTAGGACTGGATTTTTGAGTAAACGACCTCGGAATTAGGATTTGAAGGTTCCAGTAGGGTTGTATGATGATTTTAGACTTGAGCGTATGCCCAGTTCGGATTTTGGATAAACCGGGAGCGCTTTGGCGCCTATTGTGGAAGTTAGCATTTTAGAAGAAATTTCATAAGTTTGGCTTGAAGTGCATTTCAGTGTTATAAATGTTCGTTTGGGATTCTGAGTCTGTGAATAGCTCTGTATGGTAATTCTGGAGTTGGGAGCACGATCAGAAGTGAATTCGGAGGTCCGTAGGTCATTTTGGAGGCATTTGGCTTAAGATAGAATTTGAAGGTTTTTGAGAAGTTTGATCGGAAGTGGAATTTTTGATATCGGGATCAGAATCCGATTCCAGAAGTTGGAGTAGATCTGCGATGTTGAATATGACTTGCATGTAAAATTTAAAGTCAATCGGACGTGATTTGATAGGTTTAAACATCAAAAGTTGATGTTTGGAATTCTAAAGTTCATAAAGCTTGGATTGGAGGTTGATTCATGGTTTTAGCATTGTTTAGTATCAATTGAGACCACGAGCAAGTCCATAATGTATTTTGGGGCTGGTTGGTGTGATTGGTTGGGGTCCCGGGGGCCTCGGGTGGGTTCCAGGTGGTTATCGGATCGAAATTGGAATTTTGGGAAAGGCCTAAAAAGTTGTTGCTTCTATCATAACCGCATCTATGATTTTTGGACCGCAGATGCGGCATTTCGATCACAAAAGCGACCAAGGAGGCCAAGCTAGGAACCGCAGATGAGGCGCCCAAGCAACAGTAGCGGCTCCACATATGCATCTCCCAGACCGTAGATGCGGTCCCAACCTTCCCTCCCCTTTTTATCGGATACGGTTCAATCCTCGCAGATATGGAACTGCAGATGCGGTCCCCGGACCACAGATGCAAAAATCACTGGTCAGTGAGGTTCATTTAATACGACTTCAAGACCCTCTTTATCCCATATACGCTTTTCCATTTGCGATTTTGGGAGCTTTGGAGAGAAGACTTCCACTTAGCATTGTGAGGTAAGTTTATTCCACCCATCCTTAATTTAATACTTGCGTATTAGGTAAATTAAACACTATAAATTGGGTAAAATCAAGGGATTAGAGTAAGACCTAGGGTTTTGCTAAAAGTTAAATTTAACCACGAAAATTAATATGGAATTAATTAGAAATCATATATTATTGATCCTTAGTTTGTCGAGAACAACTTCCTTCGAAAAATTTTGGAATACGGGCATGTGGGCCTGGGGTCGGATTTTAGGAAACTTGTGTTAAGGGTTGGAAAATTTCTTAAATAGTTAGAATACGATATTGTGAGTCTATATTGACTAGTTCCTCCTTCATTTAACTAGTTTGGGATCGTTCGACTTCGAATTGAGGATTCGAGCTCGTTATTGGCTTGGAAGTATACTTTGGAGCAATGTGAGTCTCCTTTCTAACCTTGTAAGAGGGAGTTATCCCCATATGTGAAATAATTGATTATGTGCTCCTAATTGTGGGGGATACGTATGGACAAGGTGATGGGAGTCCGTACGGAGCTACTTTTATTACTATTGTTCGGGTAGTTAGCACCCAAAAACATGCTATACTTGGATTATTTGTGAACCTATTGATAGCTTGAATTGGTTAAATCATATCGAATTAGTAAATGAATTTCTAAATAGATAAAACTTTATTTTTTCTTCTTTGGACAATTACTCCGTGTGGACTTCTTGATTGACTGACTGTGCGTTTATTTTTGGAACGGGCAGAACGCCTCTGCAGATTAAATAGATGCATCTATGGTTCGCGTCGTTTGACCCTCGGCAGTCACAATTTATTTTTTGTTGGAGCGGGTCTTGCGCCTCAGCATGATTCGCGCATGCTTGTACTGATTGCCTTGAGATTATTTGAGATTTATATTTGCTCTCCCCAACTTGAGATAATTAAAAACTAATGGATTATGAATCCGGAGACTTTTAATATAAAAAGGAACTTTCACCTGTTCGTGACTTACTTGAAATTTCTATCATTCTTAATAAATCCATGATTACTCACATTAATAGTATATCATTATTGGACCACTAGTAAGTGTCGAAGTCGACCATCTCGTCTCTACTTCTTCGAGATTAGACGGGATACTCATTGAGTACACGTTGTTTTCGTACTCATACTACACTTCTGCTCATTTTTGTTGCACAGGTATATGTAAGTCTAGTGGCCTACTGGACATAGTAGCATGGTTGATACGGAGGCTAGGTGAGCTGTATTTCCTCGAGGCGACCCGCGGCTAGTATAGTCTCTCTCAGGATTCTATTTATTTTCTGTCCAATTGTATTCCGGACAACTGTTGTACTTTATTTGATTTTTCTTAGAAATTGTTCATGTACTTATGACACCGGGTTCTGGGATGGTTTGAAATATTTCTTATTAATTGCTTATCATTTAATTTGAATTGAAGTGATTATCTTTTTATTTATAAAATGGAGGAAAATCATAGATTTCAAGAGTATTAAAACGATACTTTAATTAAGTAATTTGGTTGGCTTGCCTGACGGTGGTGTCCGGTGCCACCACGACCCTTAGTAGATTTTGGGCCGTGACAACATGGTATCAGAGCACTAGGTTCCTAGGGTCTCACAAGTCATGAGAAAGCCTAGTAGAGTCTCGCGGATTGGTACTAAGACATTTGTACTTATCCTTGAGAGGCTGCAGGACTGTTAGGAGTACTTCCCTTCTTGATTCCTTATCGTGCAATTTGATCCTTTGAGGTGTATGCCTTTAATTCATTCCTACTCAATCTTACGCGATGCGAACCTCATCTTATAAATCGAGAATTGAAGAATTATTTTGGTACAACCGATGCAGTACGGAGTGTTTCTCCCTGTATAGTTGTTTGGGCTATTATCGTCGCCTTATGGAATGATATTCTGTTATTTCAGCTCAGTACCGGTACTTCTGAGGGCTCTGAGGCTAGGAACAAATTTCCATGATGCTTATGAATGATTTTTCTGCATTAGTGATCTGATGGTAGGATTTTTGCCTACGTGTCGAGGCAGTGAATGACTTGAAGGAAGGTTTACTCAGTGCATAATCTAGAGATTCATTATTTTATTCCCGGTAGGGGAAATGCAATCGGACTAGTGGAGTAATGAGACTTGGTAATTGCAAGCGTGGTGGAGCTTTCTTCTATGATGGGGTGTCATTGTCCTAATTGAACGTACTAAGTTTGTCAGTGTTATGATCTTCTACAATTTGCCTTTGAGGCAAGCTATGGTGAAATAATATTGATAATGCAACTGTCAGATATCGCAGGGTGCGGCAGTTCAGGGTTGAATTAGTGTTTTGATGTTGACGGTATGAGAACGTTGATCTTCTAAAAGGCATAAATTTAGCAGCAATTGTGGGTTCAAGTGCCACGAAGAAGGATTTTATTTAAGGCAAAAATTGAGCAACAAAGGGTGATGATAGACATGTGGGAAGTGTCAGGCGGTGGCTAAAATTTCTAGAAGGCCAAGTGTAAGAAGCAAAGGTCGAGTAGTCGATTAAAGAGATGAGTTTCACCAAAGTGGGAGAGTGGCAGAGTTGCATATGGGCATTGTGGTAGGATGACTATGCACCTTAAGGAGAGTTTGGAGTGATTTGAGAATGTTAGTGATTGGTGATTGGGGTCTACTGATATAATTTGAAGTATGGGCTATTATGCAGAAGGAGATTTGATATAAAAGGAAGGAGCTACTTGAATGAAGAAGGGTACAACATAACTTTGAATTGGAATAATGTTTTCGCACATTAAATTGATGTCCACGAGGGGTGAATGGACTTGTGCAGCTGGAGAGTGAGCTCAGACTCAGGATGTGTTATTGATATCGTAGTGATTGTACCCCGTGTAGCAGAGCTGGAAGATGTCGGGGAGTGATTTCTATAGGTGGATTATTCCTGTGAGCAGGTTAGCGGTCGCGTGGTTGGCAAGGCTTCTACGAAGAATTCTATTGGTTATACAGCGAAGGGATCAGTCATACGAATGTTGTTGATTATTCAGAGTATAAAAATGGGGTTTCTACAGTAAGATATCAAGAAGTTTGGTGGTTGATTGTGCAAGGTTATGTCAATAAGAGATTAAGAATCATAGTAAATTCCAGAGTTGTGTAGTAGTGCCTTCAAGCTAAGCAGGAGAGTTACACCACCTATGATTGGGTTGCATGGTTAACGACTTGCAAAGATTCTGGTTATTAGCATATTGATGGGCTATTTCAGTTACAGGGAATTATCTCCTTTACTTATGTACTTTTAGTATTTTTGCAGTACATGAGGTTCAAGGACCCAAGAGTATGAAAATGAAAGCAAAAGGCCACAAAAAGACAAGAAAAGAGCAAAATGCAGCAGAAATGTGGATATGCAACGTAGTATGTGATCGCAAATCCTACATGCAAACTGCATCATGTGCAAAGGATCGTAAATCAAAACAGAAAGTTAGCCAAAATCTGGTACAAGAAATGCGGTCCAGAATTTGATCGCATAACAAGTTTGCGGATCGCATAATGAACCACAAAACTCACGAAGAAAAGTGTTGATGGTGAAAATGCGATGCAGAATGCGATTGCATAGCTGGAATGCGGACCTCAAATCTACAATGCGACGGCGACCTAGAAACTAGGGTTTTGAAGTACGATGGGCATGAAGAGAGTGCAGACCGCATGTTTGATTTGCGACAGAAATGCGGTCGCATATATGACCTGAAAGGGCATTTTTTTCCATTTCTGTCTCAACTTTTGGGACTCTATAAATAGATTAATTGTGATTTTGCTCATCTTGTTTGAATTTGGGAACTAGAATACAAGAGTTTAATATTCTTCACCTTTGGAAGCTTTTGGTTCATGAATCTTTCACTTTGTAAGCTTTATGACATTAAATATTCTCTTCATTTTGTATTTTAGCATGAGTAGCTAACTTTAAATACTAAGGTTGGGGACCCTAAATGGGTGTAATGTTAATGGGTGTTTACCATTGAATACATATATAATGGTTGGTTGATGTTCATTTACTCCTCGTTCTTCATTTATTGTTGGTGGTTGTAAGCATTAACAAGTTCCATTAAATTCTTGCTTTGCTTGGGAAAGTGGGTTAGAATTTGGTAGGAGTAAATATCAAAGACTCAAGGCGTTAACCCTTGTTTAATATAATCGCTTAGGAACGAGTGGGTTTTATTTGGCACATATTGATTGTTCTTAATTGCAACTCTTTTATATTTGAAAAAATCATAAAGAGGAAATACTACCCAACTATTGGAAAATATCGGGCAGTCAATTAGAAATCATTTGCACATCATAAATGACCTTCCACTAGAAATATATCACATTAACACCGGTAGCATTACATTTCATTGAAGGGAACACAACCTTGGTTTCTTTAATCCAATTAACTACATTCTAAATCTCAACATTAATTATTTCGTCAAATGACAGTTGCACCATACTCTTGTTACAATTAACCGGATAATATTAAGATATAAGTTCAGTGATACACTAATCAAGTAGCTTTTCACACCTATTCCTTGTGGGATTCGACCCCAACCTTGTTGGGTTATTGTATTTGACATCGACCGCCTAAAACTATTTATCAAAGTGTAATTTGAGCGTATCAAGGCATAGAACGTTCTATGAAGTTTTGACTTTCAGTGTAGCATTTGGGAAGTATGAAGTGGTTCATGGGATTTGAGGCAGCATGGTCTCGTGATTCAGGGTCACTCGGGATGATTGTGGATTGAGTTTGCTATGTGTTGAATGGAACTATGATTCCTAACACATATGAGGTTAAGTTAGAAGAAGTAGATTGGTTAGCCATGATTGAATTGGCATGATGATGGCAGTGACTAGTTCCCTTAGTGTGATTAATTTATGCAAGTAATTGAGACGGTACGAGTGAGACATGTCGGTTGCCGTAATTGGTGTCATTCAGAAAGCATTCTATTGTTATGGCCTGTTACGTGTAGGCAGATCCCGGAAGGGTTATAGTAGGTTAGGCCACTGCTTAGAGATTTGCATATTTCCACGACTTTGAGAATTCACTTGCGTGTTGCTACGGTTCTCCTGAAGCGAGATAAGTGAAAAGCTTATACATGATGTAGTGTTAGCCTGATAGTGGTTCCGAAGCTATGATGAAAAGCTTGTTCTATCGTATGTTGGCATGTTAGGTGCAGTGAGTGGTATGGAATTTGAAGTAAAGATCAAGGTAACAGCTCGGTGTGGATAAAGATGTCACGAGCTCTTGTGATTCAGATTGTATATCGCACCTTAGTTGTACTTGAGTTGTAGCTTATGGCACTACATGTTTCCCCAAGGATGGTATTATTCACCTAGCGTGCTTGTTACCGATATTCGATATTTTCCTATAATGAGCAATTTAGCTCGATGTATATCTCATTATGTGAGTTATATGTGTGGATGGGGTTGCACACCGGAACGGTGATGTTGAGCACAGTTCCCTATATCTGTTTTTATGTGCTTTGTTTCCTATTTTTTTGAAGAAAGCTCGTATTAGCTGTGAGCCCGCATCGCATGTATGATTTGCGAGTGGGGTAATTGGATTTCCTTGTCATAGTTCGTTTTCATTGTATCGCGTTCGAATTGATAGCCTATTGGTACATTATGGCATCATATGAGACTTTTGATTATGTTCGGGGTGGCTTATTGCTTGAGCAGTTCGTACTGGGTCAGACGAGATCATTGGATTTAGGATCAATGCAATCTGACTATATGAAGTATATTATGGATCTAGGACCATTATTTGGTTCAAAAGGAGATGATGGTTCTTGTTAGGAGTATAGACCCAATGATTTGTGGATTTGGCAGTCAGTTATGGATTTCTACATATCTCTTCCGTGATGGCGATATTCTAAGAATTAAAGCAATACCTATGTAGGTCATGAGGTGCAATGAGGGCATCAAATTCGTGGAATTTTGATTAACTTGATCAGAAAATGTTATTGTGGTCCTGTGAGTAAAGTGGTGCAAGTTGTAAATTCAGCTAAGGTATGCAGTCGTGTTTTAGGGCCACGTGTAGTTATTGATACGGTGAGCGTATGTTTGGAAACAGGCCTAGCATAGAATTCCGGATGTTTGAATTGGACTCTAAGGCTTAGTTACTTGAATAAAAGGAAATATCTTCAGAATTGATTAAGCTAATGTGCTCAACTGAGTTTTGGTAGCATGGGAAGGTGCATGAGGTGTTAAACAATGATTTCAGACTAATTTAGTGTAGTTCTCAGCACGTTTGAGGATGAACGTATGTTTTAGTAGGAGAGAATGTAACGACTCGACCGGTCTTTTGAGCCCTAGTGCGTCGTTCAACAGTCTAAGGCCATGAGCAGCTTCATTTCAGGTGTTATGACTCTTATGCGTGGTCAGAATTGAATTTTGGGAAGTTCGGAGTTGATTTGGGAAGAGAATTCTCATATCGGAAGCTTAAAGTTGAAAGAATTAACTAGGATGGGATTTTTGAGTAAACGACCTCGGAATCGGGATTTGAAGGTTCCATAAGCTTCATATAATGATTTCGGACTTGGGCGTATGCCTGGTTCGGGTATTGGATAACCCAGGATAGTTTTGGCGCCTATTGTGGAAGTTAGCATTTTAGAAGAAATTTCATAAGTTTGGCTTGAAGTGCATTTAAGTGTTATCGATGTCCGTTTCGGATTCTAAGTCTAGGAATAGCTCAGTATGGTGATTTTGAGTTGGGAGCACTACCAGAAATGAATTCGGAGGTCCGTAGGTCATTTTGGAGTCATTTGGCTAAAGATAGAATTTCATGGTTTTTGAGAAGTTTGATCGGAAGTGGACTTTTTGATATCGGGGTTGGAATCTGATTCGGAAGTTGGAGTAGGTCCGTGATGTCGAATATGACTTGCGTGCAAAATTTGAAGTCAATTGGGCGTGATTTGATAGGTTTAAAAATCGAAAGTAGAAGTTTGAAATTCTAAAGTTCATAAATCTTGTATTGGAGGTTGATTTGTGGTTTTAGCGTTGTTTGATATGATTTGAGACCTCGAGCAAGTCTATAATGTATTTTGGGACTGGTTGGTATGATTGTTTGGGGTCCTGGGGGCCTCGGGTGAATTCCGGGTGGTTAACGGATCAAAATTGGAATTTTGGGAATGGCTTAAAGAGCTGCTGCTTCTGTCATAACCGCATCTGCAGTTTTCGGACCCCAGATGCGGCACTTCGATCATAGAAGCGGCCAAGCAGGCCAAGTCAAGAACAACAAATGTGGCTCCCAAGACGCAGAAGAGGCTCCACATATGCGGCTCCCAGACCGCAGATGCGGTCCCAGCCTTCCCTCCCCTTTTTTGCGGATGTGGTTAAATCCTCGCAGATACGGGACTGCATCTGACCGCATATGCAGAAATTGCTGGGTAGCGAGGTTCATTTAATACGAGTTCAAGTCCATTTTTTTAACATATATTCTTTTCCATTGGCAATTTTAGGAGCTTTGGAGAGAAGACTTCCACTTAGAATGGTGAGGTAAGTTTATTCCAACCATCCTTAGTTTACTACTTGCATATTAGATAGATTAAACACTAGAAATTGGGTAAAATCAAGGTATTAGAGTAAGACCTAGGGTTTTCCTAAAAGTTAGATTTAATCACAAAAATTATTATGGAATTAATTAAAAATCATATATTATTGATCCTTAGGTTGTAGAAAACAACTTCCTTCGAAAAATTTCGGAATTCGGGCACGTGGGCCCGGGGTCGGATTTTAGGAAACTTGTTTTAAGTGTTCGTAAATTTCTTAAATAGTTAGAATACAATCATATGAGTCTATATTGACTAGTTCCTCCTTCATTTAACAAATTTGGGATCGTTTGGTTTAGAATTGAGGATTCGGGCTCGTTATTGGCATTGGATGTATACTTTGGAGTGAGGTGAGTCTCCTTTCTAATCTTGTAAGAGGGAATTGTCCCCATAGCTGAAATAATTGATTATGTGCTCCTAATTGTGGGGACTACGTACACACGAGGTGACAGGAGTCCGTGCGTAGCTACTATTATTACTATTGTTCGGGTAGTTAGGACCCAAAAATATGCTATACTTGGATTATTTGTTAACTTATTGATAGCTTGTATTGCTTAAATCACATCGAATTAGTAAATCAATTTCTAAACAGATAAAATTTCATTTTTTCTTAAATGGTTAAAAGAGGATTTGTTTTCATTGGACAATTACTCTGTGTGGACTTCTTGATTGATTGTCTGTGTGCTTATTTTTGGAACGGGCCGAACGTCTTAGCAGATTAAATAGATGGTTCGCACCGTTCGACCCGTGCCAGTGCACAGTTTATTTTATGTTTGAACGGGTCGTATGCCTCGGCATGATTTGTGCATGCTTGTACTACTTGCCTTGAGATTATTTGAGATTGATATTTGCATCTCCGACTTGAGATACTTAAAAACTAATGGATTATGAATCCGGAGACTTTTAATATAAAAAGGAACTTTCACCTGTTTGTGACTTACTTGAAATTTCTGTCATTCTTAATAAATCCATGATTATTAACATTAATAGTATATCATTATTGGATCACTAGTAAGTGTCGAAGTCGACCATCTCGTCTCAACTTCTTCGAGATTAGACGGGATACTCATTCAGTACACGTTGTTTTCGTACTCATTCTACACTTCTGTGCATTTTTGTTGCACATGTATATGTAACTCTAGTGGCCTACTAGGCATAGCAGCATGGTTGATACGGAGACTAGGTGAGTTGTATTTCCTTAAGGCGACCCGCAGCTAGAATAGTCCCTCTCAGGATTCTATTTATTTTATGTCCAATTGTATTTCAGTCAGTTGTTGTACTTTATTTGGTTTTTCTTAGAAATTGCTCATGTACTTGTGACACCGGGTTCTGGGATGGTTTAAAGTATTTCATATTAATTGCTTATCATTTAATTTGAATTGAAGCGATTATTTTTTATTTATAAAAATGTTGGAAAATTATAGATTTCAAGAGTATTAAAACAAGAATTTAATTAAGTTTTTGGTTGGCTTACCTGACAGTGGTGTCTGGTACCACCACGACCCTTAGTGGATTTTTGGTCTTGACAATGACCATATCATGATTAAACTAAAAAGTTAATGGGGTGGCTCGGTGATGTGACTATTCAGCATGTGTCAAGGAAATAAAATAAGAAGGCGGATGCTTTAGCTGCCTTAGCTTCATCTTTAACCATGCATGTTCAAGTGCAAGTTACTGTCTGCCAAAAACGGTTAGTACCGCTGCCAAATGAGGTTGAAGGTGAAGAAAATGAATTTAAGCATCTTGTTGTTGTTTCTAAAGTCAATAAAGAAGAATGGAAACAACCCATTATCGACTACTTATTCTATGGGATACTTCTAGAAAATCCGCTGAGAAGAACTAAAATCCGTCGTCGTGCACCTCGCTCCCTTTACTACAAAGATACCCTATACAGAAGATCATTCAAGGGTGTACTCTTATGATTCTTAGGGAAAGATGAAGCACTCCAAGCTTAGCAAGAAGCGCATTTTGGGGTACGTGGGTCACACCAGTCTGGACCAAAGCTCCACTTCCATATAAAAAGGATGGGATACTATTGGCCAATGATGGTAAAAGATTGCTTGGACTATGCTCGAAGATGCAAGGCTTTTCAATTCCATGTGAATTTTATTCATCAACCTCCTGAAGTGTTGCACCCGACTGTTGCATCCTGGCCATTTGACGCTTGGGGATTGGATGTTGTTGGACCACTACCAAAGTCTTCTAGTGGGCACCTATACATCTTGGTTGCAACTGACCACATCTCAAAATGTGTTGAAGTTGTTGCTCTTAAAGAAGTAAAGAAGGAAAATATTGCAAGTTTCATCTGAGTAAACATTATTTATCGCTTTGGCATTCCTCGTTACATAATAATGGATAATGGAAATCCATTCGACAATAGGATGATGAACAAGATTTGTAATCTCTTTGGCTTCACGCAACGTAACTCTTAGATGCACAATGCTGCCGCCAATGGTCTAGCTGAGGCATTCAACAAGACTCTATGCAACTTGTTAAAGAAAGTCGTCTCCCAATCCAAACAAGATTGGAATGACAATATGGAAGAAGCTCTATGGGAATATAGGACGACTAACTGCATGTCAACACAAGCGACTCCTTATACACTCATTTATGGAGTCGAAGTTGTCTTGCTACTTGAGCGTCACATACCTTCATCACGACTGGCTATTCAAGAAGGCATCACTGACGAAGAAAGTGCTCGAATTCAATTAGCAGAGTTGGAGGCTCTTGATGAGAAGAGGTTGGAAGCTCAAAGAGTCTTGAATGTTATCAAGCTCGATTGTCTCGAGCTTTCAATAAAAGGATCGCCCGAGATTCTTTCAAGTAGGAGATCAAGTCCTTGCCATATGAAGACCCATAATTACTTCTCATAAACCTGTAGGGAAGTTCACTTCAATATAGGATAGGTCATATGTTGTACAAGAAGCTTACTCAAGTGGGGCTTACAAGTAGGTTGATGCAGATGGCATCAGAATCGGCCCTATCAATGGAAAGTTTTTAAATAAGTATTATCCTTGAAGTTGCAACGCTCCTTGACGCACGAGCCAAACTTCCATGTTGCTACACTCCTGGCCCGCATGAGTTCAAACTGTGTATGGCCCGTGCAAAAAAGAAAAGGAGTCTGCTAGGTTGAAAACTTCGAAAGTGGCGACCTAGGAAAAAGTTAGGACATATAAAAAAATCACCCAATCTGAACTAAGGTATGACTTGATCTTCTTCACCGAGGTACGTAGGCAACTTAGAGTCTCATTGACGACCGAACCGATGCGGGCTATATGGCTCGATGATGAATGAGTTATCATGCCTTAAAGGGAGATTATTAAAACGTAAGCTCATGAAGTAATTTGACTCCAACGCTTGAGGTGCATCATTATCCACATAATAATAAGGACGAGAATTGGTTAACATTATTGGTGTCCAAACTATATCCTCCTCATTGTGGGTGCGTTTTCTGGCACCCGTCTCGTCAGAGTACCTCGCAACTCTCTCTCCAGAGTATGCCACCATCAAAAGGACCGACAGACTCTTAGCAAGTGGATAATGACTTTTAAGGTAATGTGCAAGCCAAATGTAAACATAATGGATGGGAAAACAAACTTCGACCTGATCAAGTTGTGAACAACACGAAATCTTATTCAAACCATGATAAGTACTTGACAAAACTGGGATCGCAAGGCTAATCTTTCGCCCACTTGCCATCATGCTTGCCATCTTAAAAGTCTCGGGACGAATAAAGTTCTCTCTCTTATTGGGAAATACAAAAACACATAACCAAATTGATAAGAATGCTTCTATATATGTTTCATCTTTCTTGTCAGACCTCATCCTAAGCTTGGAGAATATAGCTTCTTGATCACACGACCACATAATTGTCTCAGGAATAACTTCGTTAGGATTATGTGGTTATTTTAGGCGCATAAATGTCTTTTCCTTTCGTAGTGGGGTAGGTTTATATATTAATGTTTTTTATACAAAAAATCTATACTTTTTCTCAAGGAGACCTTTTGGTTAACACTCATACCTTCCTTAAGGTGATGGAAGGCTGCAAATAAATACTTGCAAGATCGAGGAATGAATCTCGTCTGTTTTTGTCTAAACCGATAAGTTCTCTTATCTCAGGTACCACTTCTTTATACAAAGAACCCACAATGGGCAGACCTCCAAGGATATGTAGGTCCCAAAGAGAGATATATAGTTTCCCAGCTAATGTAAGAAGCGTGTTCGTCTTGGGATACCAAGCCTCACAAAATGCTTGCAAAATATTGGAGTTTCGATCATAAGTGAAAAGTAAGGCATAGACAGCATCATAAATCTTTTTTGTACTTAGGGTTTGTTCGCTTCCGCCAAGTACATCTTTAGGCCATTCCCAATATCCTGGAATATGACGATACTCGCCCTTGATTGTTGTTTTGCTTCCCCAACATACTTTGCCTTGAATTATATGACGCCCTAAGTTTGCAAGGGTGCTACCAATGTTTACGTGGTGATGGTTTGGCGCTTGGAGAGACCACATCTTGGAAAATGGATTAGAAGTAGACTTGTGCTCCAAGGTCCAGTTTTCTGCATAAAGAGAGTTCCTCAAAGAAGGCCATGGGGCTGGATACCGGCCAACTTATGGGGTGTAAACCAAGAGCTTGGTTTGTTTTATGTTATCTTCAGTCTCGATTACGAGTTATCTAATTTTGGAGGAAGGTGAGGTATAGTCTTTGAAATTTGCCATCTCTTTGGGCTGCAAAAGAGTAGAAAAAAAATATTTGAATCAGCGTAAAGGTCTAAATGGCTGAAATTGCCTCTAATATTTGATCCACCTTGAGAGAAATCTCTCCAATAGTCGGGACACATTGATAGTAATCTCTCTAATAGTTGGGCCACATTGAAAGTAATCTCTCTGATAGTCGGACATTGAGAGTAATCTCTCTGATAATCGGGTCACATTGAGACTAATCTTTCCAATAGTCAGGCCGTTTTGAGAGTAATTTCTCCGATAGTCGGGCCACATTGAGAGTAATCTCTCCGATAGTCGGGCCATTTTGAGAGTAATCTCTCTGATAGTTGGTTTGGGATGTGTACTCATCCCCTCACACCCTAAGTTTGTCTTCATCGTGCATGGAATTACTCGTCAGCTTAGCACTCGACGACTTTTCTCGCTTAACCTACAAAAAAGGAAGAAGAAAAAAAATAGAAAAAGAAATAAAAAAAAAGAAATTAACTTCACGTCAATGCTTCCGAGTCTACAAAACTAGACTCAACATAGCTTGCGAATACTATGAATTGATGCTCAACAAATATGAGCCCGGGGGTTTATATAGATTTGAGAAGCAGAAGTAGTTTGTTATTCAATGATGTGGGAACTCCAATTGTTTAATACTAACACGGACTAGGATGTCATGATCCCAGTTCGCCCTCTGTGAACATGTCGTGACGGCACCTAGTCCCTACGATTAGGTAAGCCTAACAATGCGGAAAACAACATGACTTGAGGAAATAATTAATTAAAACTAAACAAACTAGAAGGAAAACTGTATATAAATGTCGCTTGGCTTATACAACCCAATAACGCGGAAGTCTACAATATAATCCCAAAACCCATAAGGTAATACACTACTCTAACTGAATGTCTAAAACAAGAGTACGAAAGTAAAACTAACTGCTAAAGCTAGAATAAGATAGAGACTACTGGTCTGCGGTTGCGGCAGATATACCTCGAAGTATCTACTAGATCTCTCCATCACGAGGATAATACGTCTGGGTAGAGGTATCTGGATCTGCACATAAAGGATAATACGTCCATCATGTGAGTATATCCAAAGGATCTCTCGAGATACCTTCCCGTAGTCCAACTATCAATATGTAGTGGGATCTACCGGAAATCTAACCCGTAGTCCCAAAGTAAATGTGCAGGGGGGATCTACCAGAAATCTAACCTGTAGTCCCAAAACAAATGTGCAGGGGGGGATCTATCGGGAATCTAACCTGTAGTCCTAAAGTAAATATGCAGAGGGATCTACCGGGAATCTAACCCATAATCCCAATTAAACAAACAAGGTGGGAGCTACCGGAATCCCACATCCGTAGTCCCAAAGTAAATACGCAATCACAATGAGGAGATATTCAGAAATGAAGTTCAAAAATACAAGGCAACAACTAGTTGAGCAAATAGGCAACTTGAGCAATTAGGCAATTTAGATCAACTACGCATGCTTTTCTAAACTAACACAGGTTATAATTGCAAATAGAATAAAGCAGGTAAAAAAGAAACTTAGTACAAGGTATTCGATTACCAAGGTTATATCCTAAGGGGAAGGTCCCCCACATAAGGTTAGACAAGCCACTTACCTCAAACCGACTCCAAAATCAACTCGAAACCACACGTTTGCCATGAGTATCCGACTCAAAATGGCCCAAATCTATTCAATTCAATCACATATCGTAAATAACATCTGAAGCAACTGATTCTACTATTTAATTTAAAGCTAAGACACGGAAATAGGTAAAATGACCAAAACAACCCTCAGATCAACGTCTCGGAACCGGATGAAATTAATATTTTCAGAACCTTCGTACTCTCAGGAGTCTAACCATATAAAAATCTCCCAAATCGGAGGTCAAACACTTGCTCAAAACTTAATAATTTGGTCTATGAAGTTTTACCCATTTTCCATTAAAAAATCCGAAATTAGAAGAGGAATTCATGATTAGATTAGCAGGTTATAAGCAAAAAGCAGTTTAGAATCATTACCCAATTGTTGCCTCTGAAAAACCATCAAAATCTCTCTCAAATCCAAGCTCTCAAGCTTGAGTTTTGGTAAAAATGGCTAACCCTTGGATTTTGACATGTTTATAACTGCCCAGGTATTTGTTCAATGCGATCGCAAGAATTGGGCTATGATCGCGAAGAGTAAAGTTAAAAGGCACCTGAAAATGGTCTAACGCATCACATGTCATGCGATTGCAGAAGAGAACGAAACAGAACTATGCGATCGCGAACTGGGCCACGCGACCGCAAAGAGGAAATATCAATGATGCACCTGCTCCTAAGTTCTACTATGCGAACGCGTGAGTGCAATTGCGAATGCGAAGAAGGGGGAAGCTAACTTTTGCGATCGCGAACCATATAATGTGATTGCCTAGAACAAAATATCACCCTCCGAATTTACACTATGTGATCGCAGGAGGAATGATGCGGTCATAGAGAAGGAAAATGGTCTACAACAGCTGAAGCAAAATCTGCAACTTTGAACAACACAAAAATGCCCCGTTCAGCATCCAAAACACACCTGAGGCCCCCGGGACCTCACCCAAACCTACGAACACATCCTAAATGACATGACGGAGCTACTAGAACTTCTGAAATTCCATTCCGACCCTCGGATCAAAATCTCACTTTCGGACCGGAAACTTCAAAAAAATTCAAAATTCAGCATTTCAAGCGTAACTATGGACCTCTAAAACACATTCTAAACACACTCCCAACCCCAAAATACCTAACGGAGATAACGGAACCATCGAATTTCCATTCCGAGGCCGTCTTAACACTATTCCATCTACGGGTAACTTTATAACACTCAAGCTCTCATTTAGGGACTAAGTGTTCCAAAAACTCTCCGAAACTCAAAACCGAACATCTCGGCAATTCAAATTAGCATAAATAGACTTGGGGAAAGCAGTTAATAGGGGATTAGGGCGTTAATTCTTAAGACGACCGGCCGGGTCGTCACATTCTCCTACACTTAAATATTTGTTCGTCCTCGAACAAGCATAAAGACATACTTGAAGTAGTGAAAAGATGAGGGTAACTGCTGCGCATATCCTGCTCGGTCTCCCAGGTCGCCTCATCGGCCGGCTGACCCCGCCACTGAACTTTTACTAAAACAATGTTCTTTGACCTCAACTTTTTGATATGCCTGTCCAATATAGCCACTGGCTCCTCAACATCGCATAGATCCCTGTCCAACTGGACTGAACTGAAGTCAAACACGTGCGACGAGTCACCGTGATATCTTTGGAGCATCAAAACATGAAATACCGGATGAACTTCTGCCAAGCTGGGAGGTAAGGCAAGCTCATAATAAAACTCCCCAACACACCTCAATACCTCAAAAGGGCCAATAAATCTCGGACTTAACTTCCCTTTCTTCCAAAATCTCATAATGCCCTTCATAGGCGAAACCCAAAGTAGAACCCGCTTTCCGACCATATAGGAAATATCATGAACCTTCCAATCCGTGTAGCTCTTCTATCTTGACAGGGCTGTACGGAGTCTATCCTAAATCACCTTAACCTTCTCCAAAGCATCCCGAACCAAATCCGTGCCCAATAACCTGGTTTCACCTGGCTCGAACCAACCCACCAGTGATCTACACCAACTACCATACAATGCCTCACACGGTGCCATCTAAATGCTGGACTGATAACTCTTGTTGTAAGCAAACTCCGCCAATGGAAGGAACTGATCCCAAGACCCTCCAGACTCAATCACACACGCGCGGTGCATATCCTCAAAAATCTGAAAAATGCACTCAGACTGTCCTTCCGTCTGAGGGTGAAATGTTGTGCTCAACTCCACTCGAGTACCTAACTCCTGCTGCACAGCTCTCTCGAACAGCAATGTGAAATGAGTACCTCTGTCTGAAATAATAGAAACTGGAATACCATGCAGACGAATGATCTGCCGAAGATAAATCTCCGCCAACCGCTACGATGAATAAATGGTATACACAAGAATGAAATGAGTGGACTTGGTCAGTTGATCCATAATAACCCAAATGGCATCGAACTTCTTCAAAGTCCGTGGGAGTCCAGATACAAAGTCCATGGTGATACGCTCCCATTTCCACTCCGGAATCTCCATCTGCAGGAGCAATCCACCCGGTCTCTGGTGCTCGTACTTCACTTGCTAACAATTAAGGCATCTAGATATATATCCAACTATGTCTTTCTTCATCCATCTCCACTAATAGTGCTGCCTCAAATCCTGATACATCTTCGCCGCACCCTGATGGATGGAGTACCGCGAACTATGGGCCTTTTCTAAAATCAACTCTCAAAGCCCATCAACATTGGGCACACAAATCCAACCCTGCATCCTCAATACCCCATCATCTCCAATGGTCACATCTCTGGTATCACCATGTTGAACCTTGTCCTTGAGGACGAACAAATGAGAGTCATCATACTACCGCTCCCTGATGCGATCGAATATGGAAGACCGAGAAAGCACACAAGCTAGGACCTGACTGGGCTCCGAAAGATCCAATCTCACAAACTGACTGGCTAAGTCCTAAACATCCATCGCCATAGGCCTCTCTAAAGCTGGTAAATATGCCAAACTCTCCACTCAGTGACTCAAGGCATCGGCCACCACATTGGCTTTGCCCGGGTGATACAGAATAGTGATGTCATAATCCTTTAGCAACTCTAACCGCCTCCTTTGGTGAAAATTTAGATCCTTTTGCTTGAACAAGTGCTGCAAACTCCGGTGGTCAATATAGATCTCACAAGGCACACCGTACAAATAATGACGCCATATCTTCAAGGCATGAACAATTGAAGCTAACTCAAGGTTGTGGACACGGTAATTCTTCTCATGTATCTTCAACTGTCTAGATGCGTAGGCAATCACCCTATCCCCTTGCATCAACACCGATCTTAGGCCAACTTGCGAGGTATCACAATAAATCGTATAGGAACCCGAACCAATAGGAAACATCAAAATTGGGGCTATAGTCAAAGCTGTCTTGACCTTCTGAAAGCATGCCTCACACTCCTCTGTCCACCGAAATAGGGCACCTTTTTGGGTCAATCTAGTCATAGGGGATGCAATCGATGAAAACCCCTCTACAAAACGACGGTAGTAGCCTGCCAGACCAAGAAAACTGCAAATCTCTGTAGCTGAGGACGGCCCGGGCCAACTCTGCACAACCTCTACCTTCTTCGGATCCACCCGAATGACCACACTCGATACCACATGGCCTAAGAATGCCACAGAGCTCAACCAAAACTCACATTTTGAGAATTTTGCATATAACTTCTTATTCTCATGGTCTGAGGCACGGCCCTCGGGTGCTGCTCATGATCTTCCCAACTCTGGGAATACACAAGAATATCATTAATATAAACAATAACAAACGAGTCGAGGTAGGTCCTGAACACACTATGTATCAAATGCATAAAAACTGTTGGGGCATTAGTCAGCCCAAATGACAGAACAAGGAACTCGTAATGACCATACCGAGTCCTGAAGGCAGTCTTCGGGATATCTGGCTCCCGAATCTTCAACTGATGGTAACTTGAGTGCAAGTCAATCTTCGAAAGCACATGTGCGCCCTGAAGCTGGTCAAACAGATCATCAATACGAGGCAAAGGATAACAGTTCTTCACTGTAACCTTGTTCCACTGGCGATAATCGACATATATATGCATAGAACCATCCTTTTTCTTCACAAACAAGACAGGATCACCCCAAGGTGAGACACTGGGTTCGAATAAAACCCTTATCAAGCAATTCCTGCAACTAATCCTTCAACTCCTTCCACTCAGGAGGAGCCATACGATACGGAGGAATGAAAATGGGTTGAGTGCCCAGCAATAGATAAATGCCAAAATCAATATCTCTATCAGGCGGCATGCCCGGAAGATCAGCTGGAAACACATCGGAATAATCCTGTACCACTAGAACCGAATAAACAGAAGGAGTATCAACACTGACATCTCTCACATAAGCTAAATACGTGGCATACCTCTTCTCACCCATATGCTAAGCTTTAAGGAAAGAGATAACTCTATTGGGAGTATGATCTAAAGTACCACTCTACTCAACATGCAGAATACTTGGCATAGCCAGCGTCACGATCTTGGTGTGACAATCAAGAATAGCATAATGGGGCATCAACCAGTCCATGCCCAAGATAATACTAAAATCAACCATGTTGAGTAACAATAAATCTGCTCTGGTCTCAAAACCACGAATAGTAACCAAACATGACCGATAAACGTTGTCCATAACAAGGGAATCCCCCATATGAATAGAAACATAAACAGGGGCACTCAAAGAATCCCGAGGTACTCCCAAATACGGATTAAAGTAAGAGGACACATAAGAGTAAGTAGAGCCTGGATTAATTAGAACCGATGCATCTCTGTGGCAAATCAATATAATACCTGTGATGACAAAATCAGAGGCAACAGCCTTGGTACGGGCAGGAATAGCATAGTATCTGGCTTGGCCTCCCGCTCTAGGGCGACCTCTACCTCCCCAACATCTGCCCCTAGCTAGTTGGGCAGATGGGGTAGCAGCTAGAGCCGTGATCATGGCCTAAGAACTCTGAGGAGCACGCTGTGGCTGAGTAGTCTATGAAGATGCACCCCTACCAAATCTGGGGCAGTCCCTAACTATATGGAGTGTATCACCACACTAGAAACAAGATTTGGAAGGACGCGGTGACTGTGACTGACTAGGGCCAGATCTGCCAGACTGCCAGACTGCCCTCTAAAAGAACCCCGCGCAGGGGGAGCGCTAGAAACTGGAGGTGCATAATAAGGCTCCTGAGGCCTAGGAGGAGCTGGAGCTGGAGCACTGCTAGCTGCAGGAAGAGCTGAATGAACGAGGCGACCCATATAGCCCCTACCATAACGGCCTGTACAGGCACCAAAATAATGGCCCGACTCTTGAGACCTCTTGGCCTCCCTTTCCTCTCTCTCCCTAGCATGCATACCCTTAATCCTCCTAGAAATGCTCACCACCTGCTGATAAGAAACATCCATCTCCAACTCATGAGCCATGCTAGATCTGATGCTAGGAATAAGCCCCTCAATGAACTTGCGAACCTTCTTGCGAACAATAGCAACCAAGGCTGGTGCATGCCTAGCCAAACTGGTATAACGGACAGCATACTCAAAAACAGTCATAGTACCCTGGCGCAAATTCTCAAACTCTACGCGCCATGCATCCCTAACACTCTGAGAAACATACTCTCGCTAGAACAGGTCCAAAAACTGAGTCCAAGTCAGTGAAGCAGCCTCATATGGACTATCTAACTCAGAGGTGCACCACCACTCATACGCAGCCCCTCGAAGCTGGAAGGTGGTGAAAAAAACCCCACTGGATCCAGAGATACCCATGGTACGGAGAATGCGATAACACTCATCAAGAAAACCTAAAGTATCCTCCGATGCTAGAACACTGAATACAGGAGGCTTGTACTTCTTAAACCTCTCGAGCCTCAACTGCTCATCCTCGGAAGCTGCTACCCTATCCCGGGGTTGATCTAGTACTGCAGGCATCGCAGGTATAACCTCTGGGACCTTCTCAACATGCACTCGCTGCTCAGGAGTGCGGGCGGCGGGAGTCTGTGCTCCTCCCGCGGACTGGGATGTGGCTGCAGCAAGGGGAAGCAAACCTGCCTAAGCCAAGGTGGTGTACATACTTATGAACTAAGCTAAAGTCTCGTGAAGACCTAGCTTAGTGGTAGCAGTAGTAGTAGTAGGCGTGTCAGGTGCTTGGTCTCCGGCTCCAGCTGGTGATACCTCGGCGACAGATCGCGCGGGTGCTCTGGCTGCACCACGTGCACGTCCTCGACCTCTACTCCAGCCCCGACCTCTAACGGCTATAGTAGGGGGCAGGGGTGTCTGATCATCTCGAGTAGCACGCGTCCTCACCATTTGTGAGAGAATAGAAAGAAAGAATTTTAGTTGTGATATCAAAACTTCGCACGACCAGGAAATCAAATGAAGTGGAATTTTTCTTAACAGTTACATAGTCTCCCGTAGATAAGTACAGACGTCTCCGTACCGATTGTGAGCACGTAATTTTTACCCTAAGCAAATTATCCCAAAAA
>MU720102.1:3564-22344 GCA_026770625.1 Nicotiana glauca | reverse complement strand
CTAATCAAAGTCTAAAAATTATTTAATAACTATTTTGTAGTAATTTTCAATTAAAACTATAAGATCCTATTTTTTCGATTTTTCTTCCATTTGTTTTTTCCAAAATGCATTAATACTAAAAATTAAAAAATCCTACTGCATATGCATATTTTTATATTTTTAATACTAGTTTTAACATACGACCAACTAACACAAAGAATGCAACAAAATTCCTAAAATTATAAAATCATTTTATTTAAAATTTTTGGAATAATTTGTTTAGGGTAAAAATCACGTGCTCACAAATATCTCAGTTGATCTGTGTCTAGCACCCAATGGGAGGCCTAAGTAGGTGGTAGGGAATGAACCTGTAGTGCAACACATTAAATCAGCCAACATCTCTAGTTCTGGGACCACATTAACAGGGTAAATGACACTTTTTGACATGTTAATGTGCAGCCCTGACAAAGCTTCAAAAATCAACAGAGTAAGATTGAGATATTCAACTTGAGACTTCTCAGCACCACAAAAAATGAGGGTATCATCAACAAACAGTAAGTGAGACACTGAAATTGTTAAGCCAGAATTGTTGCCAACATCAAAACCCTGCATACAATGCATTTGCTTCGCTTTTTCCAGCATACTGCTAAGTCCCTCCATCGCTAGAATAAATAAGAAAGGGGACAAGGGATCCCCTTGTCTTATCCCTCTGGAGAAAAATCCAACAAGGTTTCTGTTAACAAGAACAGAATATTTGACTGTGGAGAAGGAATATTTAACTGCCAATTGATTTTGTCAAAGGCCTTCTCTATATCAAGTTTAAAGAGGACGCCAGGTTTTACCATTTTTTTGCCTCCAATCCAAGACTTCATTAGCAATCAGTGCAACATCTGTAATCTGCCTGCCTTTAATAAAAGCATTCTGGTAGCCAGAGACCAACTTCTCGATCACCTTTATAAGTCTTTCGGTCATCACTTTAGCCACTATCTTGTAGACACTACTAGTAAGACTAATAGGTCTGAAATCTTTGAGTTCAATTGCTCCTTTCCTTTTAGGAATGAGAGCAATAAAAGAGGCATTAAATGACTTAACCATGTGACAGTTTCTATGGAAGTGGTTGAAAGTCTCCATGACATCCAGTTTTACAGTATCCCAACATCTTTGATAAAAAGCCAATGTAAAACCATCAGGGCCAGGGCTTTTGTCAGGTGCACAAGAGTTGATAGCATCTAAAACTTACTCCTCTTCAAAAGCAACTTCCAAGGCATCCTTCTCCTCATTGTTCAAACAACCCAAGCCTTCAAAAGTACAACTAGGTCTCCAAGTTTATTTCTCAGAGTATAGAGCTTGATAAAAATCTAATGTCACCCTTTTAATCTGTTCCTTTTCTTTAATGATATCCTCTCCCACTTGTAGTCTGTCAATGCAGTTATACCTCCTGTGAGAATTGGCTACCTTTTGAAAGTATTTTGTATTTCTGTCGCCCTCTTTCAACCACAAGCATCTTGACTTTTGTCTCCATGATATTTCTTCAACCTTGGCTAATTGTTGTAACTCCATTTTTAGCTGAAGGATCTTATTTGTTTCAGCTTGAGTCTGCAGTCTTCCTTCAGTTGCTTGTTCCATTAATAATAGTTCTTCAATAGCTTTGTTGGTTCTGGTGCTAATTCTACCATATGACTCCCTATTCCAGATTGCTAAATCCTTCTTTAGTAGTTTAAGCTTTTGAGATAGTACAAAGTCAGGGTAGTCATTTACCACATAACCATGCCACCATTGTTTGATCATATCACAAAACTCTTCATGTTGCAGCCACATGTTTTCGAATTTAAAATAAGAAGGTTCAGAAGTCCAATCTCCACTTTCCAAGGCAATACGCCTATGATCAGAAACAACTCTAGGAAGGGCTAGTTGTTGAATTGAACCAAAGAGATCATTCCATTCAGAAGAGATCAGAAACCTGTCAATTCTTGATGCCTGTAGAGAGTTTTCACCCCTAGCCCAAGTGTAAAAAGCTCCATGTAAAGGGAGATCCACCAATCCCATGTCTTGAATGAAGTCAGAAAATCTTTTCATAGCCCTTGATCATCTTATACAATTGAACCTTTCATTCTCAAATCGACATACATTAAAATCCCCCCCCACCCAATAATCCAACTATCATTCCATAAACCCCTTACAACAGCTAGTTCTTCCCAAAATTCAATCCTCTCCCAGTTAGTATGAGGACCATATACTCCTGTGAAGCACAGTCTGAGATCAATCTGAACCCCTTCAAGCATTGTAGAGATAGAATACTTCCCTTGCAAGAAGTCAATGCAATTCCAATGTCTTTTATCCCATAGAATTATTACCCCTCCTCTGTTGCCACTTGCCTTCAATTCAGTCCACTCGACCTATCTCGAGCCCCAAATCTGCCTAGCTATAGCCACAGAACAAGTTTCAGTCTTGGTTTCTTGCAAACACAAAATGTCAGGTTTCCACTTTTGAATAAGTGCCTTAATAGTGCTTCGCTTGCTCTCGTCATTGAGCCCCCTTATGTTCCAGCTAATAATTTTTGCTCTCATTATGAAAACGATTTGTGAAACCTGCCCCTGTCAGACCCTTCACCCTTTTCATATGTAAGTGTGCATTCCAGCAACCTTGCTTCTCTTTCCCCCTTGCTCTTTGGTTTCTTCCCCTCACTTCTTACCTTGTGCAACTGTGTTTGTGATTGCCTCTTTTGCTCCATTCTGAGGATCATATAAAAAATTTCATGTTCAAATCCAACTGTGTTTACTCCTAAAGCTTTGCATGCTTTAGTCATATCAACCTTGGTACAATGAGAGGTCTCAATAACCATTGGTGCATTGATGACCTGCTGTACATGGAGGTTTTCTTCATACCGGGATAAGGACAAAGTGTCACAACCAGAGGGAGAAGAAATATCAGAATCCCATATTCTAACCATGGAAAGATCTGGATATGTTGACAGTAGAGAGAGAAGAGGAAAAAATTGCATGTGGTTGGCTTCATCATCAGAATCAATTTGCTCTTCACTGGAGACCTCATACCCAAGGTTGCAATTCTTCTCTGGGAAGATAAGAGTCGTTGGTTGATAAGAGGACTGAGAAGCAGACTTGTCAATTTTTGTTTTAATCCCCTTGTGAGAAATAATATATGGGTCTTTAGGCGATTTAAGAGATTGGGCCGGCCCAATAACTATCCACTCTTTCTTTCCCTTCCCTCTAAAGAAACCATTGGGCCTCCTCCCTATTTTGCCTTCAGAATAATAATTATGGTCCAACAGATTAGGGTTGACCATCTGTTTGACCTCCTGATGGGCCTGGTTATGAGATGGCCCAACCCTAGAGTTAGGTTTGGAATTTAAAACATCTGACAACGTGGGGCTCAATGCATTCTTCTCTCTGGACCAAAGGTCGCAGGACCTATGGTCGTTCAACTGAGACTTTGCAGCTTTCCCGGCGATGGCTAGTTTAGAAGGGCTATCTGCAATGATAGAGATTTCAAATGTCAAATCACCCACAATTAAATCTAGCTTGCTCGGAGGCTCCTGATCTGAATCATTAACACAAATACGATCCCAAAGAAGATTATTTCTTTTCTTTGTGTCTTCATCAGAATCTATGTAGCCACCACATCGATCACCAACAAACCTCAACGTTTTCTCCGACCAGTCATGCAATGGAATACCGAAGGCCCTGATCCATCTTTGTCCATGTATTTGCTCTGTGGTTTAGTACCAGAAATAGGAGACCACCAGTCAAGAAAGATTTTTCGCCCATTCCAGAACCAATCTCCAAACTTGACCCTCTCTGCCTCACGCTGTGAAGGAAGCTCAAACAAGAACTGATTATGAGCAAGTTGTGAAACCCTTAGACCTGTTGTCACCATCCATCTAGTAATAAACCATTTCTGTAAAACTTCAGGTTGTGGGTTGGAGCAACATGAATCATTAAAACCACCAATTAGGCAATGAGATAGGAACTGCTCTTTTGCTTCTTCCAGCTTGGTCTGAGAAGCCATTTCCGACCATTTCTGCAAGTTGGCTGCTTGGATGTAAGACTTCTCAGGTGTAGTGAGTCTATGAAGAATTGGGTTATAGTTACCCAAAAACCTGAAAATCTTATCAGCAGTGTCGCACCATCCAATGTTGTAATCGGTCTCCGGGATGATAATGGCAGATTTTCTGGCACCAATCCACTTTTCAATACGAATGAAGCGCCCATATATATTGAAGTTCTGGTATACTCTAAGTAATAAATTTTATTGCTTTCTTCCCCATCTTCTGTATAGATCCCCCGAGCCCTTGGATGCCAGCCGTAAAATATCACAAACCCAGCGCAAATTGTTCTCGTCTATTTTAATCTTGCTAATAAAATGACTGCTCCTCTCTGTGAGAAGAAACCACCTGTAATGATCATCACTAATGTCTTTAAGTTCAAAAAAAATTTCACCAGCCCTAAAAAACAACTTTTCCCCCATGTTAAAAGGCGCTAAGCCGAAGAGAGGCCTCGCCAGAGAGAGATTCAGAGGGAGGGGAAAAGTTGGTGCACATTTTCCAAGTCACAGCAAAAGAAGACAAACATTACCCATTAAAAAAAAAATCTGAGTCAAAAAAAAAATTCTTGGGTTTACTTTCACAATCAAAGGCCTATTTCCGTTAAGTTATATATCCATGTTTTAAGGCATGCGCAATCATCCATTTTGCTCAAACTTTTAACCTTTGTCCCACTTTTCAGTTACTATCCACTTACATGGATGTCGTGGTTTTTGTTTGGATCTTATTATGTTACCGTCCATCTTCCTAAAACAAAAAGCATTATGTTCTTATTAGGCACACTTTATTCACTTTATTCCCACGTAGAGATGAATCGGAAGTAAGCTTTTATCCGAAAAGCTAGGCCTGTTACTCATAAAGTAATCCATGTTTCTGCGATGCTGTTTATATTTTCCTTTTCTTCTTTTTTCCAGAGGGCAGGAGAGGGGGTTTAAATCTTTCGTGAAAGTCAAACAAGCATTCAAATTGAGAAGAGGAACATCACGTTTTGACCTAAAAGGCTAAAACAATAATGATCTGAATGCTTTCAAAAAAAAAATCCTTTTTCTTTGGATTGAGCCTCTGGATATTCCTTATACCCAAGTTTTAACTTCATTTTTAATCATACGGTTTTGAATACAAAGAAGTTAACTTTTGTATTCCTAGAGTTAAAGATATTTCTTTTTCTTTGACCCTCTTTTTGGTAAAAGTTTCGAGCTTATAAATTGCCTCAATCATGTTATGCAGTTTTCTGAAATTTGAACCAACATGAAACTTTGGAAATGTTCCTTAAACTATTCAGAGCTTATATTGAAAAGAGGGAGCGATTATACCTGGTCAATCAACCGCTTTATTATTTCTGAGTCTTTGTGCACTTCCATTTCCTTATTCTCGTTTTCTGTCCATTTTTCCTCCGGCATTGTGATGGCCAGAGTCGACAACTCATTGTATGAACTAACTCATAGCCCTGTTAACTTTCTTTATATTTATTTGATTACTTGACATTTGTTAAAATAGTAAAATTGGTAACAGATAGTCTAGTTTATATCCTTCTATACACCTTCTATTTTTTTAGGTTTGAGATTAAGCATGCTTTTGAAGTTACTTCTAAAGTAGTTAACCCCAAATCGATGTTGAAATCAGTTTCTTCATGCAACTATCTTTTGCTTCAACTCTGTATGAATACATCTTGTTTTAGCAGAACTGTTGTTGCTCCACTTGAAAGACTAAAGCTGGAATACATAGTTCGAGGTGAACAGAAGCACCTGGTGGAGCTCATCAAAACGATTGCAGCTACTCAAGGCTTGAGAGGCTTTTGGAAAGGGAACTTGCTTAATGTCCTTCGAACTGCTCCATTTAAGGAAGTTAATTTTTGTGCTTTTGACACATACAGAAAGCAACTCCTAAGATTATCAGGAAATGAAGAAACTACTAACATCGAGAGGTTTGTTGCTGGTGCCGCAACTGGAGTAACTGCTACTGTGATGTGCTTACCACTAGGCACCGTAAGTCATGAGTTATGAGATATCGAAAATCTCATTTTTGTCCCTTTGATATTTATAATCTTCAATTAGGCCCATCTATTTTGCGTATAGGCACATAAAACTGTCAGTGCATCAATTTTAGCATTTTGATCTAGCCCTCGATAGAATTGTCAACTTTAAGAATCTCTTTTTTCTAGTTCCATTTTTTATATAGTTGTTTTCTTTATTTAACATTGTTAATCCAAAAATAGCAAGAGAAAAGGAAAATAAGAAATTTCTTTTCTCGTTTTCCATAAACCTTCTATTATTTTGCGTATAGTTTCCATTCAATAAATACAATATCTGACTCTCAGCCTCTAGCAATCCAAAAAGGCAGGCCGGAAATACAAATGATATCCAAAAAGAGGCCTAAAAATATCATGTGGAGTTGAAAAGTAGGTATTTTGTCCGTATGATCTTTTGGTTTAAGTTCTGCAAAACACTAGCTGCTTGTCAGTTCGATCTGCATCATTCATTGATTATAGATTTCTGCCTGTAGAAAGGAGACATCTTTTTGTCAAGGACTTTGATTTTGCAGTCTATTTTCGAGAACTAGTTTGGTTTCACGCCGGGTCGTTTGACTACGGAAGCCATTCATCTGGTGAGGAGATTGGTGGAACAGTATAGGACAATGAAGAAGGACTGTACTTGCATATGGTGTTCATTGACTTAGAGAAAGCATACGACAAAGCCTCGAGAGAGGTTATATGGAGGTGTTTAGAGGCTAAAGGTGTGCTTGTAGCCTACATTAGAGTGATTAAGGACATGTATGATGAAGCTAAGACACGAGTGAGGACAGCGGGAGGAAACTCAGAATCCTTCCCGATTGTGATAGGGTTGCATCAGGGATCAACCCTTAGTCTGTTTTTGTTTTCCCTGGCGATGGATGCATTGACGCGACACATTCAAGGGGAGGTGCAATGGTGTATGTTATTTGCGGATGATATAGTTCTGATTGACGAGACACGGGGAGGTATTGACAATAGATTGGAGGTTTGGAGATAGACTCTTGAGTCTAAAGGTTTCAAGCCGAGCAGGACTAAGACGGAGTACTTGGAGTGCAAGTTCAGCGAAGTTACCAAGAAGTAGACATGGTTGTGAGGCTTTATACATAGGTCATCCCTAAGAGAGAAATTTTCAAGTACCTTAGATCTATAATACAAGGTAACGGGAAAATTCATGAGGATGTCATGCATCGTATCGGAGCAGGATGGATGTAGTGGAGGCTCGCTTCTGGTGTCTTGTGATAAGAATGTGCTGCTGAGACTTAAAGGTAAGTTCTATAAGGTAGTAATTAGACTGAATATGTTGTATGGAGCAGAGTGTTGGCTTCTTATGTCCAGAAGATGAAAGCAGCTGAGATGAGGATGTTAAGGTGGATGTGTGGGAATACTAAGTTAGATAAGATTAGGAATAAATTTATTCGGGATAAGGTGGGAGTGGCCCCTATGGAGGATAAGATGCGGGAGGCGAGATTGAGATGGTTCGGGCATGTTAAGAGGAGAAGCATAGAAACCCCAGTTAGAAGGTGCAAGAGGTTAGCCTAAGAAGTCTTGGGGAAAGGTGATTAGGCGAGACAAGGTGCAGCTGGAGCTGACTGAGGACATGACCCTAGATAGGAGGGTGTGGAGGTCGAAAATAAGGGTAGAAGGCTAGTAGGTAGTCGAATGTTTCTCTTTATCTTACCCATTTCGCTAGCATTAGTGTTAGTATGATATCATTTTATTCATAGATTGCTATTACTACCTAGAGTTAACTGATTTCTTGGCTTCGGTCTTATTTTTATCTTGTTGTTGCTCTTACTTATTGCCATCAATTTTTTTCATTCGTTCTCTAACCGAGGCTCTATCGAAAACAGACTCTCTGCCCTTCCAGGGTAGGGGTTAGGCTGCGTGCATCTTACCATCCCCAGTCCGGGGACCCCACTTGTGAGAAATCTGAGTTTGTTGTTGTTGTACTTTGATTTTGCATAGGAATTCAGCAACCAATAAACACAAGATTCTTTATATGAAACAATTAGTTCTGGAATTGAAGGAAAGCAAATTGATATTTTGGATATAGCATCTTCAAGTGTCAATAACTCTGCGCCGATCCCATTTTTTTTTCATCTATCCTATTTCACGTATATTTTGCAGTTTCTTAATGGAGACACGTTAAAATTCGGTAGTTACTCTTTCTAATTCATCTGCTGATGAGTTCTAACTTATCAAAGGTTCAAGCAGTTTTGGCTCTACACCTTTTTGTTTTCTTAGCATTTCTTGGTGAGTTGTGGAAGGAGATAGTGGGTGTGACAAGGAGAAAGCAATGCCAATTAGTGGCAGAATGGACTGGGGAGGTGGGGGCAGTGCTTGTGAGAAGCCTTGGGCTGTGGACCAAGAGGGTGGTTAAGGAAGAAATAATTGGGATTGATAAAAGCTTTCCTCATCCTCGAGCTAACTACCGATCAAGAATAAACACTACTCCCTCAGGTCCAAAATAAGTAAATTTTTGGATGTTTTCACACATATTAAGAAATTCACCGTTTAGCATTAATTAGCAATAAAATTGACCATGTTAACCTTTATTATTTTACATAAATACTCATAACACATATTCCAACACTATTTACTCCAAGGATAACAACAACAACAACCCAGTATATTCCCACAAGGGGGTCTGGGGAGGGTAATATGTAGACAGGCCTTACCCCTACCCGAAAGGGCAGAGAGGCTGTTTCCAATCGACCCTCGGCGCAGGGAAGAGAAGGAAAACAAAAACAGAAACACAAACAGCATTAGTTACTCCAGCATAAATCGCATAAATAATTATCTAAACATAAGAGTCATAAGTACCATAAATAGACTGGCATGCAATAATATTAAAACAGTAACTGCCAGAAATGACTACCATAAGAGAGCACAAACCAATACACGAATCATCTATGGGTAGCCCTACCACGCCTCGCCCAACCCCGGGAAAGGAGTACGAAAAATCTATAAGCACCTATCCTACAACCCTGATACTAGACCTCCAGACTTTCCTATCAAGGGTCATGTCCTCGGAAATCCGCATCCTGGCCATGTCCTGCCTAATTACTCCAAGGACAATGAAGGAAAAAAATAATTAATTCATTCTTGAGATCTGAAAAAATTACTTATTTTGGACCACAAGAAAAATGCCAAAAAATCACTTATTTGGACCGGAGGGAGTATTAAGCACATCACGGGGAATCATGTCTAGAAGACCCTTAAGCATATGCCTTTTTGTTTTTGCTATTTATTGTTATTCATTGATATACATAAGATAGGAAAAACTATTTGAATTAAAGAACAAAATAAAACTAAGAATTATAGAATTTTAACTCTTATTTAGGATTAAAAATACTGTTGAGGTCTTAATTTTTTTCCTAAATCAAATAATAGAAGGGCCCCAACTGAAGATACCATATAGGCAGGGGCAAAAGAGCGAATTTCCCTGTATAAAAATTTAGTCTAACAGTTACTGATCAAGAAAAAAAGAAGAAAAATTTGGTACATCAGCTTTGTCTGAGAGAAAGACAAGGAAAGGGATAAAAGAATTGAACAAATCTCCGCTCCATCGGTGAGCCAGCAAAACAAAATGGGCACTGGACATTGTCTATCATTGTTAATAAGTTCCGAACTAATTTCTCCCTTATCATTCAGGTCTGATGCATGCTTATAATAAAAGATAGTGCATGGAATGATGCTGTCATTTATTAGCATCAAAGGCTTGGTGTTATTACTAGTTTTTATTTCTCTGCTTTGAAAATGGAAGCAGCTGTGCTGAAAAAGTTTGCATTTCATTCTTCTATAAGAATGTGTAACAATTTTTTTATTAATATAAATGCATGACGTGTTCACACCAACTGATTTCCTTAATTAGATTGATTAACCTCCTAATGATTGGGGAAGTTTGATTTCCCTTTGGATTCTTCTTTGTTATTTCCAATGTTGCCTGATAATTTAAAGCCTTTCAGATCTGGACCAAGTTAGTGGCACGGGGTGGAGAAGCCTTGGGCGGTGTAGGTGGAGCTTTCCAACACCTGATCAGAACTGAAGGATTCTTCTCTCTTTATAAGGGCCTCGTACCCTCCATCTTGAGTATGTCCCCAGCTGCAGCTGTCTTCTATAGTGTATACGACATATTAAAATCAACTTATTTGCATTCACCTGAAGGAAGAAAAAGAATTCAGTATATGAAGCAACAGGGAGCAGAGCTCAATGCTTTGGACCAGCTTGAGTTGGGACCTATGAGGACCTTGCTCCATGGTGCTATCGCTGGTGCGTGTGCTGAAGCTGCAACCTACCCATTTGAGGTCATTAGAAGGCAGCTTCAATTACAAGGCCGAGCGTCTAAACTGAGTGCCTTGGCAACTTGTGCAAAGATTGTTGAACATGGGGGTGTTCCAGCTTTATATGCAGGGTTAATCCCTAGTTTACTTCAGGTACCAGTACCGTTGTGGCCATGCATTATGTTTAAGATACTTTTTTCATCAGTAAATGAGTCATTTCAATCTCAGAAACTGAATACCACCCTCCTCAATACGCATATATAAGTAGCAATTTTTCATTAGGTTAAGATGGTTGGTTAACTAGAACAAGTATTATCAGCTCTATTTTACCAAGTCTTATGGGTTAAAACCTCCTCTCCTTGCCCTGATGTAAAAACTATCTAGGAAAATGGATAGCGGGAGGGAGGGGGGGGTCCGCACTAAGGGATCGTTTGGTTGGGAAGCAAGCTATCCCATGATTAATTATCCCATCCTTCCATGGGGATAAAAAAGCACTACAATCCCGGGGATTAGTTATACAACGATTTTATCCCAACCAAATGTGGGATAAACTCATCTCAAATTTAATTTTGGAATTAATTATCTCTTATCCTTCGTACCAAACGAGCCCTAGATTCTGTGTTGTGGCCTCTTTATTTTCTGGCTTTTATCTTCTTTTTCATCCTCTCCTTTGTTTTATTGGATTGCCCCTATGGCCGACTTTTTCTTTAAATAGCAGAAACATTACATCCAGATGTAGAGAAAATTTCATATTTCATTTCAATTGATTTGCATAATCTGTGATTATAATATTCCAAATTCAACCATATCTTTGAGGGATTGAGTTCATTTTCTTCTTTTCAAATCTCGTTATTATGAAGACTTACCCACTCTCACTTATCATGTTCCGAATCTTCAGGTATTACCTTCAGCATCCATTAGCAACTTTGTTTACGAGTTCATGAAGATTGTTCTCAAAGTGGGAATGAAGAACATCTGTTAGCAGCTAAGTAACGAGGTACAGAAGCGCATTGTATTACAATGTTATTCATCACATGATATTAAAGAGGTAGGGTTTAGTTTGTTGGAGATTGAAGCTAAGTTTCTCTTTAACACTTGATGAAATTCTTAGCTTAGATTCAGGCTCACAGACTCGATTGAAGCTAATCCTCCTCTGTCCCAACAGGAAAAAAAGAGTTTATCAAACAAAAAGGCTGGTGTTCTCTTCAACAGGCTGAAAAGCTAGCTGATTAATGATTATCTTTTTGGGGAAATGAAAAGGGTGATAAAGAGAGTAAATTATAATAACTCAAGTTGAACAACAGTTTGGATCGATATTACATCCATTTTAACAATTAAATGAGTGCGTGCATCTCTTGTCAAACTCGTCCAATCTTGTACAGATTATGTATTTGTAGGTCAAGATACACCTATAGGTGAACGAATGTAACTGATTTTTTCTCACATTGCTCTTTCAAATTTCCTCTGTTAATATTGCAGGAAAAATGTGCAACAATCTCTCTTCCTTTACTTCCATGTTTCTAAGCAAATGATAAGCTCCTTTTCTGAGAAACATTTAGGCAGTTAATTAGCGAGCGGTCTAAACGTAAGTAAAGTGAACTTCTTTGGGAAATAATATCATTCTCACATTAGGGGACAGGAAAAAATTCAACGGTAAAACTAATTTATTTTTGCTAATAAAATCTTAAGTTGTTAGTAGATAAAGGACTTGTCTAATTTTCGGTGGACAAAGGAGAGAATTTTGTGAGAAGAAAAAAGAATACAGAATTTTGCAATTTCAGTCCTCGAAGCAGGTCACCGTTTAAACGTGAACTTTTACACCGAGACACAGAAGACCCATAACCAGATACTATCATTTATTAACGCCGCTTTTTAAAATGGCAAAATTCTGTCTCTATTCCTGAAATCTTACACCAGTACTAAACTAGTGTTGTATTTTAAAACGACAATATAAATGAAAAAAAACGCAATCCAAAAAAATATAATAAAATATTTCTAAAATCTTCATCCTCAACTGGGTAGTGTGTATGCAGACTTTACCTCTACCTCGAAGGTGTAGAGAGGTTGTTTCCGGTAGACACTCTGCTCAAAAAAACGAAAAGAGACAATATATTAGTACCATAAATAAAAACCATAGAAATAATAACAATATCACAAGTACCAGTAAATAGATGGAAAGCAAAAACAATAACCATTAAATAAGGCCCGGCACTATGAAAACGGAAGAGTAGTGTGAACACAACATTGACCACTAGCAGTCTAAGACAAAATCATATCAGACTAGCATCACACTGATACGAGTTAGAAATATGATCAACTACCTCCAAAACTACAAACTTAATTCTCGACCTCCACAACTTCCTATACACCGTCAATGTGTAGAAATTGAATCATCTCTCATAACTAATTTGGAAGCAATAATCATGTCTTCCAACGCAACATAAAATAATCCTTATTTTATGATGTTTTCCTCAAATGCAGGCTACAAGGTGCAGTCTTGATAGATAATGTGAACATAGCGAACATTGAGACAATTTTAGACTTTAATCTTAGTGGTGAAGCATTAGCAGTATTGGCTGAAATGAAGATAGCCTTAAATGCTTATCTACAGGAGCTAGTTGATTCCCCTGTTAGATCTTTATCAGATGTAATAATCTTCAATCAGAAAAATTCTGAATTGGTACGTTATCCATGATCAAATAATCTACAAAACAGGGATGACAATTGGGGCGGGGCAGAGCAATCTTTGACCCACTAAAATTTTGACCCGCCCTGCCCTGCCCCGTTTAGCCTTGTTCCAAAATTTTGCCCCGCCCTGCCCTATTAAGCCCCGCCCTGCCCCGTTTAGATTCACTTTCATCTTTTTTCTTTATTTTTCATTTTCCAGTAGTCTAAATTTTCAAATGGCTTTGCTATTGCACTTAATGCTTTCATTTCTTTTCACTGGTTCAATTATAGACAAGAGGGGTTGCTTTGATGGTAAGCAACCCCCACTTCCAACCGAGAGGTTGTGAGTTCGAGTCTCCCCAAGAGCAAGGTGGGAAGTTCTTGGAGGGAAGGATGCCGGGTTTCTATTTGGAAACAGCCTCTCTACCCCAGGGTAAGGGTAAGATCTGCGTACACACTACCCTCCCCATACTCCATTAAGTGAGATTATACTGGGTTGTTGTTGTTGTCAATGGTTCAATTATCAGCTTGAATTCTTATGGAATCCATCGTATCATCTTGTATACCTTAAACAATTGATGAACTTTTCTTCTATAGAAGATGACAGTAAGATGCTCAGTTTCAAACTTTTGATAAATGTTGTTTTGCTTCTTTGTCACTAAACCCAGTTATATAACAACATAAGCATTTGTTGATCAAGTATGGCGAGACTATAATGTCATTTGCTAGCTACTTCAATATTTTAATTATACATCCAGTCAAATTCGTAGTCACGTATATTATCAATTTATGAAAGAAAAGAAGATATGGACAATAACAAATGTAAGGAATGAATTGGGCATCAAAGGCTCAAACTACCTAATGGCCCACTAATGGGACTAAGGGCTGACCTACAACCTATCCTGCCCCATTAAGATTTTTCAAAAATGTAGTTGTGCCCCGCTCTGCCCCGCCCCATTTATATGTTCCCCAGCCCTGTCCCGTTTAGTTTTTGCCCTGCCCCGCCCCGCCCTGCCCGCCCCAATTGCCATCCCTACTACAAAATTCTGGCTCCGCCACAACTTGGCAGTTCAATTAACTTGATTTATTTCAGGAAATGCTCAAGGAATTTGGTCAAGATATATTTTTGGCAGCTAAAATAACAAATGGAATTGGGGAAACAAAATTGAAAGCTTTGAGGAATTTATCAAGATTAACAAGAGATGGATTCCAAAAATTGATGGAAAAATATAAGTTGGATGCATTGGTGACTGCTGGTTCTGATGTTGCTGCTGTTGTTGCTATTGGTGGATTTCCAGCAATTACTGTGCCTGCTGCATATGATAAAGAGGTGCCTATTGGCATTTGTTTTAGTGGGTTGAAAGGGTCTGAGCCTAAATTAATTGAAATTGCCTATGGCTTTGAGCAAGCAACCCTGATTAGAAAACCTCCTACATTTTTACCCTGATTTATTATGATAACATCTAAATAAAATGAAAACTTACCTTTTCTATTTTTTGGAGAACGCAACGGAGACCTATAATAAAGGGATTTTTACACAAATAATCGGTCATATTTATTGTTTATTTTTTTTAGCCATATACATAAATTATATATTAATTATATACAAATATACATATATAATACATAAATTATGCATATATTATACCTTCATCGACTATTTTTAGTTTAAGTAATTGGGTAAACAACTATTTGAGTTAATTCTTCTAATAAATACTTAAATTTTAGTTGTCGTGATTATTAAAAAGCAATTGAGTCAAAATACTTGTCATTTTAGAAATCAAGATACCCATTTTAGTATTGTCACACCTCCTTTTTTTCACGCCTTACCCTGAAGGATAGGATGTACGAGAGAGTTTTTCCATTTAAAATGATATTATTCGAAATAAGATTATTTAACTATTTCGATTTTTAGAGTCGCCACTTGGGATAGGTTCGGCTTTTGGTGTCCCAAGTCACCGGTTTAACTTGAATCTCAAATCGAGGAAAATTTTCGACTTCCCAATTGAAGTCTGCGACCCAGAAATTCTAAGTAAGGAATTCTGTTGATCCGAGGGAAGGTGTTAGGCACCCCCGGATCCCGTGGTTCTAGCACAGTCGCTTAAACTATTATATTTGGCTAAAAATCTGATTTTTATACATGTTGTAACTTTTGCGCTTTTTAACTTTAAACCGCTTTTATTATTATTATTTTAAAGAGAATTGCAACGTCGTGAAAACGCGTCTCGAACCACGTCACATAAATGCACCCGCATTTTCCGACACATTTCGACTTCATTGAGATTTTGGATTTGGGTCACATAAATGTGACCCCGTATTTAGGAAGGTAAAATTATTTAATGACGGTCCTAAAGCGACTAACATATTGTTAACTTTGAGGAAGGCCGTGAAATTCGCTAAACGGCCTATCCCGAATTCTAAATATATTAATATAGACATTCATTGAGGCCCCGCTATTTATGTGTTTTGTTTGGCGAGGCTCATCTCATTTTTCATTCAAAGGTCCAACCTAAAGTAAACTATGATTATTCAAGGCATTTCTATACTAATTTTTGTATTTATATGAGGGCCATGAATTAAAAGATTTTATTTGTATATGACACGCCCCAATTTATTTAATCTAAATTTGTGAGGGCCAAGTGATATAGATTTAAAGCATTGAACACTTCATATGAAAGTATTAATATACAAAATTACAGAACAACCTCAAATGAACGTATCGTCCTAAAGAATTACCTTAATTTCGGACACCCACAGACACAACAATCTTTACTTAATGATGTGCATTTTTTACAATTAACGAGAAATCAACTCCATAGTATAATAATCTCATCAAATTTGCATTGACTTAAATCAACTAATCACCTCTTCAAACGGTTTTTATTTATTTATAAGAAAACAGTGTTGCTAGAAGCAGTGTAGTAAATTAATTAAAGTTGGCATAATCACTGATATACCTAGGTTTTTGGAAGCATTTGACAATTAAAAAAAATAAAATAAAAGAGGAGCAAACAAATATGGGCAAGACCAATTCCCCATGTTCAAAAGGAAATACACACGTTACTACCAGCTAACGTGTAAGAGGTATTAATAAATACCTAAATAATAACATGAAAACAATTCAACGAATAGTGGATTAAAGGTATAACAAAAGCCATATTCATGTCACCATCTGATTACTCCAAAGTTTTCAAACAAAGGAAAACTACTCCCACTAATTCAACAAGAAACATTTATAATGAATAGTAGTAAAAGACCTTTAAAAAAAATAACACATCTATAATATGGATTATATTAATTTAATTAGTAGTAGGACCAAATATGATTGGTTGTATATGACAATGACATAACAACTTCTTGATTTGCCTTAGAGAAAAATTCAACTTTAGCATCTGTGGAGTGATGAACAACCCATTTCTTGGACAACTGACCTATCTAAACTTGAGGGCTTCTAAAAAAAAATTACTAGCGAATAGCCAAAAATAACAAATATAACAGTTGCTTTTGCTCTACCTTTCTCATTATAGCAAATAGCAAGCCAGCACCAGAAAATCAGTTCAAACCAAGATCAAAGAAATTCAAAACTTCGGAAATTAAATAAAAATGCACCAATGAAACAGGATTTCTTCAAATATTTTCAGCTATTTTTGATTAAAATTTTTTTTTAGAATTTTCTTCTCTTAAATCTCTGTATTTTTTTTTAGCTATTCCAAAATCTATATTCCTCTCTAATTTTTCCCCCGTCCCCTCAAAATGTTTTTTCCTCTTTTCTTATAGGCTTTCAAATTTCTTTTTCCTGATTTTTAGGACCAAGTGGACAATTAACTATACTATCTTTAATCCTTAAAATCAGAAAGGTATTCCTCACTATCCTTTGTCTATTAACTTTTCAATTCCACTTATAATTGTCTCATTTCAGTCCAATTTCTTTAAGTTGTCTTATAATATTCAAACTCCGGACCCACATCAATGCTAAACCAACAACTCCATAAACCTAAGTTGTGAGATTATTTAATGCATCATTCTTTTAATTAAAATCAAAGTAGCTTGCTTTCCTGTAATTAATCAACAAGCTAAGCCAACAAGAAACTAATTAACTTGCACACTTTATGAAAATTCCCCAAATCAAATCATTGTTAATCCACTAAGCATCTTTGTTTGTTTAAGAAATCAGACATAAGTAAACATTCTATATACTAACTAAAGATAACAATGTCATATACACACAGTTAGGCAAACTAAAATCAGAACACAAGGAAGAGTTACTAAAAGCTATTAAGAATAGGGTTTAGAATTAAACCTCACGGAGAGCACATTTCCAATGTTAACAGAGAAATTCGATGGAATGCTACTATTTGCTGCTGACCGGAAAAGTGAACTGCACCGAAAACTTCGACGTACCTCAACCAATTAGAAACAAAACACACTGGAACTCAAATGACGACGCATAACGTGATGATGAAGACGAAATAGTTCTCCATTTTTGGGATCTGAATTTTGGTTCATTCACGCTAGGTCTCTTAGATTAATCCCTTCATTTTTTAATTCTTCCTTTGATTTCTCAAGGAGCCAAACAACAGATTGTTTCTTCAGTGATTATGTGAGGAAGACGACTGTGACTATGTGAGGAAGACAACGTCAAAGGGGTGGTGGGGTCGTTGGAAGGGTGTTTGGAGTAAGAGCAGCAATGGCTGCTGGTTTCTGGAGTAGCAAGAAGAAGCAGCAGCCCGGCGATGGACTTTTCAGAGGTGGTGGGCGCTGTTCAGCGGCGGGCCTAAAGGCGGATTTCTGGTGGGTTTGAGAAGGGGTGTTCGTCTGGTTGAGGGAGAATGGGTGCGAGGGTGGTTTAGAGTTGGCGGCTTAGGGGGGTTCTCCTAGGGTTTTGGTTGGTAAAGGGTAAAATGAAAGGGGGGGGGGTCGTTTGGGTTATGGGGCAGTTGACCCGCTGGGTTTTAGGTTGGACTTGTAAGACACTTGGGTCAGGTCAATTTAAATTAGGGATTTTTACATGTATATACCACTTTTACTAAATTATTACGTTCATTGTTTAACTTTTGATTTAATTACAATTAATAAACTTAATTACCAACTATATACCATAATTCAAATTAATGACACTATTAATGGATCCTCTTAATTGGACACAATTATGATCTAACCCACCCCACACAAATAAAATACTAATATCTTTTACCTTTTTTCACTAAATACCCACCCCCCACGTTCTACCCTCTCTTTTCCTCCCTCATTTCTTTCTCACTCTCTCTCTCCTTCTTTCTCTCTCTACGTATTATTCTTTCTCACTCTCACTCTCTCTCTCTCCTTCTTTCTCTATGTTGCTTCTGAATATGAGACATTTATGGCTGTCAACCGAGAAATCAACGCTTATTCACTGCAAAATGAAAGGAGATATGCTTCATTGTTGTCTGATACACCAGACTGCAAATGCGTGGAAGCCATGCCTCTATCTGGAAAGAATATGAGCGAGTGGATGACGAAGTTGGATTCCATTGCAAGGGAAGTAAGGCAGAGCTAGTTCCAAGAGATATAGGAAGTTGAGGCAGAGCTAGTTCCAACTGCTAGCCTTGATCAATATCGAGGTGGAGAACTCAAAACGAGCAGCAAATCTACTCTTCTAAACTTCTCCAGGCTCTCCGTCAAGTCCGTTGTAGTGATGATTGTGAGCACGTGATTTTTGCCTTATATATAAATTGCTCCAAAAAATTCAAAATAAAATAATTTTTATTGTTTGCAATTGTTGTGAATTTTATGTTATTTTT
>MU720100.1:11980-27951 GCA_026770625.1 Nicotiana glauca | reverse complement strand
CTCTCATCCAACGGCCATAAATTGATCTTGGATTTTTAGATATAATTGTCTGAAAATTCATAACCCTAGATACATCATATCTCCTTCCTCGTACCCAATCTCCAGCCTCGCCGGAGCCACCGCCGCCGGCGAACACCACCTACACCAATGACCGCTAGAAAAACACCATAGTTTCCCCATGAATCCCTCTTCCCATTCCCACCTTTAGTTTCTTTCAAATCTGGCCGGAAACCTTCGAATCTTGATTTTTAATTTCTCCGGCCAAGTCACTACCTTGCCCAAATACCACCAAAATCACACCATAGGACTGCCTAGGCCTTCTCTACACAACCTCCATAGCCAGTTGCCTCGAATCTGGCCATAGCTGTTCAAATATCCATTTAAAATTTTTCGACCAAGAACCCTAATTCAAAATCCTTATGATTTCGGACCGTAATATCCCTAATCATATATTTTTTTTGAAAACACACGATTAGAGATGTTACGCATCAGGAATCTTGGAAGGATTCAGACGATTTGGCTGGACGAATTTTCTGTAAGTCATCTTTCCCATTTCTAGTTTCGATTAGATCAATTCTTGTTATATCTTTTAACTAAGTGTAGTTTTAGTTTCCGAATAGTTTAATTAGTAATTCCCTTGCTAAATTTCTGTAAATAAATGCATTGATCATGTGAGTTCTTAGTTTAATTCTGTTTGTTTAGTTTGTTCAGTTTTAATCAGTCAATTCATGAGATGTTAATAAAGGTTTAATTAGCCTTTGTTTAGTTTTAGTCAGTCAATCGTTAGTATAACTGCTAGGTGTTAATTCAGGTTTAATTAGCTTAATTGATTGGTTTTAGTTGAATATTTTTATAAACTATTGGTTCTCGTTAAAATTGAAGTCCACACTGAATTTGTTCTTTGATTAGTTAGCTTAATTAGTAGTTTAGTTTGGTTAGTATCAAGTGAGGGCTTTATTAGAGTTTAAGACTTATTTTGGATTATAGCGGAAGATGCTTTGGTTGAGCAGTAATTTTAGGAGGTAATAAGGGTAATTTGGGCATTGGAAAAGGGTAGTTTCTTTAGGAATAGTAATTTCAAAGTAGGGAAAGGGTAGTGGAGGAATTTTAATGGGTATAGGACCTTTTAGAATAGACTTTAGTATAAAATTTAAGTAAATAAGAGATACTTACTTGTAGTATAAGTCATAAAATAAAGGGTAAAAATAAAAATAAAATAGGGACTAAAGAGTAAAATAAAAATCTGAAATGATACCCTAAGTTTGCCTATAAATAGGCATTCATTTACCTTGTATAAGAAGTTTTGGAACCTTCAAATTTCCCCCCCAAAAAGCTCTCTCTCTAATTTCAGATCTGGTTTTGGAATTAAAACACTCAAAAATCCGAAAACAAAACAAAAATATTGCAAAAATCAACAAAAAGTACTGTTCCATTAGAGAATTCAAGTCAATTTTGATTTCTAATTGCTGATTTCTACTCTTCTAGTTCCTTGAAATTTCAGATGTTCATTAGTGTCATTTTCGAGCAATTTTGAGTTGGTTAGACTGGTTTTGGATAAATTTTGGGTTTCTGAAGTGTTCTGTGCATTGTTTGGGTTTATTCAAGTGGGCTATGGTGTTATACATTGATGTAGTTGATTTCTGGGTTCATTTTGGATAGATGGTACTGTTTGAGATTGAGTTAAGCAATTCTGAATTGCTGTTCCTATATCTGGAGTATTTCGAGTCCATCTAGCTGTATTTCCAGTGATTTTTGGTTGATTGCTCGGATCTGCTTGGTTTCAATCGTTTTCTGGGTCAATCTATAAATTCTACTTGATTTGAAACATTTCTGCACTCTCTGGTTCATTTTTTGGTTGGAGCTGATTGTTTGATTGCTGCTTGAGTTTCAATTGCTTGGCTGCTGCTGACTTCTCTCAGTTCCTATTCCTTTTCTCATTTCCAGGTACACATTTGTGACCCTGTTGATGTAGCCATGTTAAAACGTGAAATGAAATTGAAGCTGATTTTCTGCTGTGGATGTGAAGTTTTAATAATTCTGTCTCATTTTAGATAGTTGTTTTTTTTGTGTGATCGGAATGGACTGTTAAATAGACTGTTGAACTAATTAGGTATATTTCCTGTGTTTTGGCAATTTAGTTTGATTCAGCTGATGCTACTAGTGTAATGTAGAATTTCAATGGGCTTTCATGGGTAACTGGACTGTATAACTGTGTTTTTCTCAAATTTGTAAGAGTTGAAAGTGTTTCAGTAGGTTAGTTCAGTAGTTCAGTTCCTAAGCATTGATTTGTGTTTTCAACAGATGTAGAAACAAATTCAAAATGACTCTGTATTTTATGCAGTCAACTTCAATAAGTTTAGCTTATCTAATCATGTCCGTTGGAGTTGGTTTTAAAAATAGTAGTTTGCATTAGTAATATTGTGGCCAAGTTCAAGCTTCTCTTTTAATTTCCAACGTCAATGATATTTAGGAATTAAAATTCAACAGGTCGGTATCTAATTGACTCGGATAAGTATATATTGATTTCCTTTTGCAAATGTTTAAATAATTTGTTGGATTGTCATTCCAAGGATTTGATCCGTTGCTCCTTACACTGTTCGATTTGGCTTGCCTGATTTGGGCTAACTTCAGGCCCAATGACTGTGGTTATAGGAAATTTAGGCCAGCGTGCATAGTTTGGCTTGGGTTCTTTGGGCCCAAGATTGAAATTCCCTTCTTATTTCTGTTGTTTGAACTCAAGGCCTGAAATTTGCAACATTGACTAATTAGGATTTCTTTAGAGACAAAACCAAATAAAAAATCACAAACCTTTAAATAAAAATAATGAGACGAGCCTCTCCAAATAAAAATACAAATTGTGGGGCCCTCAACAAATGCTATGTAAAAAATATACTTTTAGATTTCGGGAGGACCGTTTAGCGAATTTCACGGTCTTCCCCAAATATAATAAACGCATAGTTGCTTTAGGCGCGTATTTTAAATAATGTTACTTTCTTAAATATGGGTGCACATTTATGTGACCTCAATCCAAATCTTAATGGAGTCGAAATGGGTTAGATGTCACAGGTGCACTGGTGCGATGTGGTTCGAAATACATTTTTACGACGTTGCAATTCTTATTAAAATAAAGATAAAAGCGGGTTACTAATAAAAGGCACATAAGGTAGAACATATTTTGAAATCAGATAAAATCAAATACAACAGTTGAGCGACCGTGCTAGAACAACAGAATCCGGGAATGCCTAACACCTTCTCCCGGGTTAAAAGAATTCCTTACTCGGATTTCTGGTTTGCGGACTATTAACAGAGTCATAATTTCCTAGGTTCGGGATTCAACCGGTGACTTGGGACACCATTAATCTCCCAAGTGGCAACTCTGAAATCTTAATAATAAATCCCGTTCTGATTGTCCTTTAAGTGAAAAAACTCCTTTATGCCCTTGCGGGTGTAGTGAAAAAGGAGGTGTGACACCATAAATCCACGATCAATCATTTCTAGTTCATTAAGGAAATCATTGAAAGTAGTGGTACGGTTTGTATTAACAGGGTTACCACCAAATTTGTCCATACTTGTGATGACTTCATTAAAGTCTCCACATAAAACCCAAGGTTCTTTATGAGTAGTGGCAAATATTTTTAAGTTTTGCCATAATATTTGGCTTTTGTGGTAAGCTGTACTAGCGTAGATAACTGACATTATCCAAGGGGTGGGGGAGTTTAATACCTGTACAGTAGCATGTATTTCCTGTGTAGTGATTGCTAATGGATCAACAGTAAGTTCATCTGAGCGCCAAAGCACACAAATGCCTCCTGAATATCCGTGCGCAACCACCTGTACAAGGTCTATGAAATTGAAATAGTGAAGCAGTGATGCATGATCTTCCATTCTTGTTTCAGTGAGGCAGAGAATAGTAGGATTATTCCAGCCAAGTAAGAAACGTAAGTTGCGGCGAAGCTTAGCTCCATGAGCTCCTCTACAGTTCCAAAGCATGATCTTCATAAAATTAGGAAGTGGGGTGGTGGGGCTCCCACCTGGCATCAATCACATGCCCAGTTGCATGTTGAGATGATTGTGTTGAGGCAAGTCTGGCATGGGAGGTGGAGCTGCCAGAGTAGGAATCATGAGGATCACAGAGTGTTGGTCTACAGAGGAGGGGTCTAGGCAAATATTCAAGGAGGTTGTCTCCAAAGTTGTTGGCGCTTGAATGAGATATCTTCTTTCAAAATTTGCGTGCATGGAGATAGTCAGGGAGTCGATCAGATGGAGTGTCTCCATGAAGGTCTCTCCCATGTTTGGTAGTGGGCCAGGCATGGGTTGATTAGGTTCCTCCAAATGTGGTGACAAGGGTGGTGGAGTTAGGGGAGGTGATGGTGAGGGGTTCGAGAGGGGATTGGGATGTAGTATGGGTGGATACTGGTCTTGCATGGGTTGTGGTGGTTGGAGTTGCAGCTGGGATGGGTTGTGAGGTTCGTTGAAGTTGGGCCACTAAGTCAGGGGATGGAGTGTAGGCCATGCAGGGTGATTTCGGATATCAATTGCACCTAGTTGAGGAACTGAGTGAGGTGTGTTTGGATTTCCATGGTGGTGACTTCCTAATGATTTAGTATTTGCATTAGGTGATCGTGGTGTATGGGGTCTGGCTGTCCATCTTGGATGAGTGTCATCAAGAGGACATTGTGGTTGAGAAGTATGGTGAGCTGTTGATGGAGAAGCTGCAGGATCAAAGGGTTGGGTGGCAGTGGGAGGTCGATCATGGGCATAGGTGGTGGAGGAAGTTGATGAAGTAGTAGTGGTGGAGGTAGAAGGTGGGGTATATTCATGGGAGGTGGTAAGTTTGGGGGGTTGGGAATCAGGTGTAGAATTGGTAGTGGGGTAGTAGTTGTTTTGAATGTAGTTGAATTGGCGTGGAGGGCGCCGGGGGCAGGGTTGATTGTTGTTGAATTGAAACATGTTTTTGTGAGTGGTGTTGAACGGTAGGAGATAAAGGATGGGGAGCTAGTGATGGTAAGGTGTTTATTTGTATGGATTGTTGTATAGTAGTAGTATAAGACGATGAAAGTTTATCGAGGCCATCATTATGTTGTAAGATTTTGGCAGGCGTAGGTGATATTGCCAGCGTCAGTTGTGTTGCGTGTTCCATTGTCATGGACTGATTAGCAGTAGACGTAGTAACAGTGGTATTGTTTTGTGCATTGGTACTGTTGTTTACATGGGAATGTTGGGAGGGGATGGTATGTGTAGGAATATTATTGGTAGTCGTATCGACAGGTTTATGGTAAGGTAAATTGTGGGACAGGTGGGTTACTGGGGAGGGATTAGGGTTTACAGTGTGTAAGGAAGGGATGGGTCGATTTGTAATACGATTAAAGGTGGTTAAAAAAATCTGCGGGCTCTTCTATGTTTTTGTGTTTTACAGGTGAAGTGTGGTGTGTAGAAGGTATAGGGTTCATGGTAGGTTTTGATTGAACGGGTGGGTTAGGGGATGTTTTAGGGTCAGTAGTTCGTGTAGGGGGTGAGTAAGGTTTGTGGTTTGCTGGGGTTAGTAGGATTGGAGATGGTGGGCGGTGGGTCTATAGGATAGGTAGTATGATTCATGGTAAGGTGATTATCATCCTTGGAACTTGTTGCTGAGTGATCTGAGGTAGCATGTGGGGTAGGGGTCTGGTGCATTGGACTGTCAGCTTCATAGGGAGTTTTGGTAGGAAAGGAGAATCGATTTTGGGTTTGAATAGGTGTATTTATTTGGGCTTGGGTGGAAGAAGGGTCAGAGGCTTTGTTGTCTGTAGTGGGCTGTGTACTAGGGCCCATATTAGTGTTTGGCCCGGTGCTTCTTTTAGAGTTTTTAGGGTAAGTAACTGTTTTCCAAGGGCTGTCATCATCTTTAGTGGTTACTGTGGAGGTACCATTGGAGTTTTTCAGTTTGGTCGAAAAGGAAGGTGTATTTTGAGGACAAGAAGGGGCAGTGTGTAATGGACTTACTATTTATAGAATTGTAATCAAAGAACAAATGAGAAATGGTAGAATAGTTTTATTAGAATTCAGTATCAATCGAATGATTATACATCTATACTGAAGGTTACAATGGAATTATGATTCTAGTGACTAAACTGCAGCTCTATTGTTGATTCTACCTGAAAAGAAGAAGATAATTAGGATAGGAAGAAGAAGAATGAAGAAGAGGAGAGTAGGAACGAGAGAGAAGAGAGAAAGAATTACCAGTCCAAAAATGAGTGTTGGGCCAGCCCAAATTCGGTTATAACAACCCAATTTGTAGCCACTCTTAATTTTTGGACCCTTGGATGGAATTGAACTTCTAATCTCCACCGTCAATTTAACTTCTAATCCAGACCTTTAATCTAATATTGAATCTCCCTTGTATTGCCACATGTCCCGTCTTTACTAATACCCTAATTCCTTATTTCATTATTCAGACCGCCTTTCTTCCCAATCTTAAAAATACCCCCTCTTTGAAATCGACATTGTCCTCAAGGTCAGAACTGGGCTGCAAATGCCAGAAATTGGTTCTTAATATACCCCCAATCCTCCCACGTTGCCTCATCAACACTTAGATTAGTCCAACGGACAAAAACCTTCACTGCAACATTGTTATTGAATATCACTATTCGACGCTTCAAAATGGCTAGAGGCTGGACAAGAACATGCCCTTCACTGTCACAAAATGGGGGTTGCTCGCTGGACTGTATCGATGGTCCTATTCACCGCTTCAGTTGGGAGATATGGAAGACAGGATGGATCTGTGAACCTGGAGGTAGATCCAACTGGTAAGCCACTGACCCTACTCTCTAAGTACCGTATAAGGACCATAATACTTAGCACAAAGTTTTAAATTCTTCCTTACAACCATAGACGCCTGTCTATAAGGTTGAAGCTTAAGATAGACAAGGTTACCCTTATTGAGGACTCTATCATATTCTGTGAGTGTGAAGATTGGGGAAGAGACCCCAATGGAATTTGGGGAGGGGCAAAGCCATAAAATGATTGAAAAGGGGTAGTTTTTAAGGAGCTGTGGTGGTTGGTATTATACCACCACTCTGCTAAGGGAAGCCAGGTAGCCCAATGTTTAGGTTCAGAAGACACCATAGATCTGAGATATGATACCAAACATCGATTGAGTCTTTCAGTCTGTCCATCTGTTTGGGGATGGTAGGCAGTAGACATTGTGAGTTTGGTTCCCAATGTCCTAAACAATTTCTGCCAAAATTGACTTGTAAATACAGAGTCTCTGTCTGAAACTATGGTCTTAGGAAGACCATGAAGTTTATAGATCTCCTTCAAGAAGAGGCTGGCCACATCTTTGGCTGTGTAAGGATATTTTAGGGCCAAAAAATGGCCATACTTAGTAAGTTTGTCCACAACAAACAAGATAGCATTTTTCTGAGTAGAATAGGGCAGTCCTTCAATAAAGTGCATGGCTATGTCTTGCCATGGAAATTCAGGAATAGGAAGTGGTTGCAAAAGCCCCGCAGGATGCACATTTTCAGTCTTGACTCTTTGGCAAGTGTCACATTCAAACACCCATTTAATAATGTCAGCCTTCATATTGCGCCAGTAAAATATAGCTTGGACTCTTTTATAAGTACCCTGCTGCCCAGAATGATCCCCTAAGGGAGACAAGTGTAATGCCTAAAAAATTTTCAGCCTCAGATTAGATCCTTTGCCCACAAAGATCTTCCCTTCAAACCTGATAACCCCCTGAGTTAAGGCATATTTAGGTTTGTCTCCAGGGTTAGTGATTAACTCAGTTATGAGTTGTTTTTCCAAGTGATCCTGCTCATAGCTTAACTCTATCTCTTACATCCAAGTAGGTTCCACAGTAGAAATAGCACACAATTCAGATTCCCCTTTTTGTCTCCTGGATAATGCATCAGCTACCCTATTTTCAACCCCCTTTTTGTATTGTACCTCATAATCCAGCCCCAACAGCTTAGTTAACCCTTTTTGTTGTAAGGCAGTGGTCACTCTTTGTTTTAGTAGGTATTTCAAACTGTGATGATCAAATTTTATGATAAAATGACTTCCTTGTAGATAGTGTCTCCACCTGTCAACTGCAAATAACACAGCCATGTACTCCTTCTCATAAGTGGATAAGCCCAGGTGTCTAGGTGTTAATACCTTGCTGAAAAAGGTAATAGGTCTGCCTTCCTGCATTAATACTGCCCCCATTCCTTTATCACATGCATCCGTTTCAATGATGAATGGCTTAGTGAAATATGCTAATGGCAGTACATGAGTTGTTATCATAGCTTCCTTAAGCTGACAAAATGCCTGTTCAGCCTCTGAGTTCCACCGAAAAGCATTTTTCCTCAATAAGTTTGTCAATGGTTTGCCAATGATCCCATATGACTTATAAATCTCCTGTAATAACCTGTCAGCCCTAGGAACCCCCTCAAGGTTTTAATTGAGTTAGGTATGGGCATGGCCTCAATCTTAGAAGGATCAGTAGACACTCCCTCCCCAGTGATAATGTGCCCCAGATAATCTACTCTAGGTTGTCCAAAAGAACACTTGGACAGTTTAGCATAGAGTTGTTCATTTCTTAGTATCTCTAGTACCTTTGAGAGATGATTGACATGAGCTGCCATAGAAGGACCGTATACCAAAATGTTATAAAAAATAATTGGACAAACTTCCTCAAATAGGGTTGAAATGCATGGTTCATTAAGGACTGAAAGGTGGCAGGTGCATTGGTTAAACCAAAAGGCATAACCCTAAACTCATAATGACCCAAGTGAGTTCTAAATGCAATTTTGTATATATCACCCTCTCTCATTCTGATTTGGTGATAGTCTTCCCTTAAATCAATCTTGGAATGCACACTTGATCCACATAACTCATCCATTAAGTCTTCCACTAGAGGGATTGGAAACTTATCCTTAATGGTCATATTGTTTAATTCTCTATAATCAATACAAAACCTCCAACTACCATCCTTCTTTTTAACCAAGAGTACAGGGGAAGAAAAGGGGGAATGGCTGGGTTGTATCAGCCCATTATGTAGCATTTCATTCATTTATTTCTCTATTTCATTTTATTTTGGAAAAAATTGTACCTGTATGGTCTGATACTGATTGGATTTTCATATGTCTTCAGGGGGATATGATGATCATGATTCCTCTTGGGTGGTAAGGAGGTAGGCTCAGCAAACATATCTGCAAACTGATTGAGGAGTGTACTGATTGCTGCAGGTATTTCCTTTTCTTCTTGCTCTTCTATAGCTGAAATAGTGAATAAATGAGCCCATATTGTCTTCCCTTTTTTGAGTAATTGTTTCAACCTATAGGAAGACATACTTCATAGCTCTCATTGGCTATAAATCCCTTTTAACTCCACTCTTTTTCCCTTATGAGTCACTTCCAATTTGTACTTTATAAAATCCAAGAGCACAGGGTTGTGTTTTTTCATCCAGTTTCCCCCCAAAATCATTTCATTTCCTCCCAGCCTAATCAACCTCACTGAATTTTCAAATTCCACTCCTTGAATCTTCCACTTAAAGAGTGGACAAGTGTGATAACTCATCACATGGTTTCCATTAGCCACAGTCACCCTCATAGGAGAGGTCTCCTTGATTGTACATCCCATTTTCTTGGCAGTCTCTATATCTAGAAAGTTGTGTGTACTCCCTGAGTCCAACAAAATTGACATACTATTTCTCTTAGATTCACACCTCAGTCTAATAGTATTAGGAACCTCAGTCCCCGATAAGGCATTTAAGCTATAGGTGTCAAACAGGCCGGTTGAACCCGTTACCGGACCGGCCCAGACCGGTACAAACTGGAACCGGACCTGCCCGGTTCATAGGGGCCGGGTGGGCTGGGTAGAGGGGTTAGGCTGGGTTTGGGTGGGTTTTATTTTAGATCCGGTTAACCGGACCCGGTTAATTCGGTTGGCATGAACAATGCCTAAACCGGTTAGCCCGGCCCGGAACCGGCCCGGTTCAACGGTCAAATTTTTTTTTTATTTATTTTTTTTAATTACAAATGGGGCGCACTATCCATTGGAGGGCCAGAATATATCCGTTGGCCAACAGATGTTTTGCAAAAATAGCCATTTTTTATTTAATTTTTGTTTTTAACAATTTACAAAATTAACCTTTTTAAAATCTATAAATACCCCCCCTCCCTTCTTCCTTTCTTCACTCAAATTTCATATCTCAATCTCAATTCTCTCATTCTCAATTTCTCTCATTCTTGAATTTGCAAGATTTCATCTTCTAATTTTATAATTTTAATTTGGCTCTCCTTTCGTGAATTTAATTTATCGGAATTTGTCATTCGGAATTTGAAGTTTGAACTTTGAAGTTCAAAATTGATATACTTGTTTGACGTTTGTTCGTGGTAACACCGGAATTGCATAGTCAAGTGCTCAATTTATTGTCCAATTCGGTGCACTCCCTCTAACTCTTTCTCTTCTTTAATATTTTAATTGCATATTTATTTTTTGGTTATACTTTAATTTTTACAATATGTTTAATGCTGCTAAAAGAGCTTGTAGAAAAGTTACTAGTAGGGGAAATAAGAAAAGAGATAGTTCTTCAGCATCTGGTGGTAATAGTACCCCAATTTCTCTTGTTCCCGAAACATCGCCTAATGATAATATAGATTATGAACAATTACAAGAAGATTTTGGAATAGAAGATAATGAATTAGGAATGGAAGATGAGATACCAAATACACCTACTAGTGCTGGAGTTGCTAGTATTCGAGTTGCTACAAGGGGTGGTGGTCGTGGCACTAGTAGTAGACCTTCTATGGCTCCGAGTACTAATCGTAGAAAAAGAAGTAAGGTTTGGAATTTTTTTGAAATAATTGAAGGTACTGATAGAGTTAGATGCAAACTTTGTAAAGGTGATTTTAAACATTTGACTGGAGGAAATTTAAGGGGAACTGGAACGCTTAGTAGACATATGAGAATTTCACATCCCATAGAATGGGGCTGTAATGGTGATGATACTCAAGAAACTATTAACCCTATTACTGGAGGATTAATTAAATATGATAAAATGAAGGATCGTGAGGAGTTAGCAAAAATGATTGCTTTAGGTTGTCTACCTTTCTCTTTTGCTTCTTCGTCCTATCTTATTATGTATATTCAAAGGATTTACAATCCTTTATTTAAAGGTATCCCTAGAAGTACTTGTAGAGCTGATATCTTTATACTTCATGGACAATATCAAACATATTTACGTTATTTGTTTAGCCACCTTCCTTGTATAGTTTCTCTAACTTCTGATATTGGCTATGCTGTTAATGGACGTGATTATTTGAGTATTACATGCCATTGGATTGATGATAGTACTTGTATGCAAAAACGTATTATCGCATTTAGATATGATGAAGATCAGAGTCATACTGCTGCCTTTATAAGTACTACTATTTGTGAAGTTGTTGAATTTTATAATCTCAACCAAAAAGTATTGTGTATGTCTTTTGATAATGCTTCTAACAACAATGCCGCAATTTCATTATTAAAAATGCATTTGCAACCACCTCTTACTGAAATTTTTCATGTTAGGTGTGCATGTCATGTTTATAATTTAATTGTTAAAAGTGGTCTTGATTTATTTTCAAATGAGATAACTCATGTTAGAAGAGCAGTTGGTGTTATTCAAGGAAATAATAGACAATCTAGAATAAAAGGATTTAAGAATAAGTGTATCCAATATAACCTTCAACCCCGATTCATGCCAGATGAAATTATTATTAGATGGAACTATACATATATACTTTTAAAAGTTTGCTACAAATATAGATTCCCAATAACTGAAGTTGCTAACGCGCATTGTACTGATCCAAGCCTGTTAACAACTTCTACTTGGGAGGTAATTAATGATGTTGTTAAATTTTTACATAAATGTTATATAGCTACTGTTGAGTTTTCTGGAGCATATTACCCCACTGTTACTATGGCTTTAGTACATATAGCTAAAATTTCTTTTCTACTATCTGAATTTAAGAAGAAAGAAAAATATAAGGATGTTGTTGAAAAAATGCAAGCAAAATTCAAAAAATATTTATTTCCAATTCCTCCGATTTACTTAATTGGTGCTGTTTTAAATCGTTCTATTAAAATGTCTGATTGTCACTAGTTAATGAATGCTTTATATACTTATATGGAGATTGGAGAAACTGAAACTCCAAATTTATATATTTCTATGAACAAGCTAAATGATAATTTACAGCAATTATATAATTATTATGCAAATGTAATTGATATTGCTGCTTCTACTGTAGGCAATGTTAATCCTACTATGCAATGTAGCACTTGTGCTACTGTGAATAACGAAGAAGGCTTTGATGATAGTTTTGATATTTTTTCTACATTTTCTAAAACTCAAACAAGTTGCAGGAACATTGATAACTTCAATTCTACTTGCAGAAGCAAAAGGAGCCTCGTACAAAGGATTTTTCTTCGTTGGGATGGTGGCAAGAGAATGGAAAGCAGTTTCCTGTTCTTTTCGCAATGGCTCGGGACGTGCTGAATGTGCCAATTTCAACTGTTACATCGAAGAGTGCATTTAGCCAAGCAAGACAACAACTTGGAGACACCCGTCACTCATTGGGAAGCAATGCTTTGGAAGTGTTAGTATGCTTCAGAGATTGGATTAGATCGGAAAGAAGAAATCAAGGACGTGAAGATGTTGATAGCCCAGAAGACGAAGAACTTGGAGATATATTAACACATGGTAACCCATCCGAATTTAACACTCCAGAAGAAGGCCAATCGGTTCATATTGATTATGAGGAACTTAGTAGGGCAATGCAAAACCTTTGAATTTACTTGTTAACAATGTAAACATTTGAATTTGTAAGTTTGAAATTTGAATTATGAAATAAAAGTAGCACTTGCATTAAGTGTAATTTTTTCTCATCTATCTTGTATTCTTTAAATTAATATAAAGTATTAATATAACTTACAAATTACAATAGTTATACAAAATTCCAAAAAAAAATTAAAAATATAGTAAACCCGGCCCGGCCCGGCCCGTATAACCCATAACCCGTACGGTTCAATTTTTACCCGGATGAACTCCAACCCGTTAAACCCGTTAAACCCGTTAAGACATAACCCGTAACCGGCCTGGACCCCAACCCGTACAGGTTCAATTTACACGGGCCCGGCCGGGCCCACCCGCTTAACACCCATAATTTAAGCTAATGGCTTCATCCACCACTTCCTCTTCCTGGAAGTAAGGCTCTGTTTTTCAATTTTTGTGCCCCCTGTTTCATTGATCTCTTGATTAGTGCTAGCAGAGATGGCATTTAATTGTCTCTATTTGCACTGATGCCCAGGATGATACTTCTCTCCATACTTATAACACAGTCCTTGAGCCCTCCTAGTTTCAAAAGGTTTATTGCCCTGACTACCCACTGAATTGTTAGGTACTCTAGTGACTTGAGTAGAGTAGTTGGTAGTTACACCCTTATTTCTCTGTGCCTTTTCCTTCTTATTTAAGTACTCCATTATATTCTCCTGGTGCCTAGCTTTTTCCATAGCATTACTAAATAAATATAGTTCTAGTAGTTTAACAGAATGTCTGATCTCTTCCTTAAGTCCCTTAATGAAAAACTCTAAGAAAAAATCCTCAGGTATAGTGGGATTTCTGATTAGTACCCAAGACTTCAAGTCCTCAAATTGCTCCAAGTATTCATTAACAGTCCCTTTTTGTTCTATGTTTTTAAATTCCCTAATCAGATTGAGTTTACTGTTAGTTGCATCCTCGAATCTATTACAAATTTATGTGGTAAAATCTGCCCATATAACTATAACTTTGCTAACATGATAGGAAAAGAATCAAGATTCTACCTTACCATTAAGGTGAAGTACAGCTTCCTCCAGTTTCTGCTGTGGATCAGTGATGTGATTGTACTAGAAGTACCTCTCACATTTTCGCAACCAAGCATAAGGATCTACTCCGTCAAAATAGGGAATCTCCCACCTGGACTAAGAATAATTCCCCTGGGATCGACCAAATGAGGGTTCTCCATTTTATCCATCTCGAGTTCGACTACCGAATCCCATGATCTGCATTCCTTCAGCTGTTGCACTTCCTAGAATTCCTCCTTGCGGCGCAATGATTTTCTCCATCAACTTGTCGATTTTGTTACCTAATTCATCCATGTTTGAATTATTATATATAACTCTGTAATTGGGCTTCCAACTTCTTAACTGTCTCGTCTATAGATTTTGATCGTGTTTCTGCTCCTGTCATCGTGAATGGGCCAGGAAAGTGCTCTGATACCAATTGTAATGGACTTACTATTTATAGAATTGTAATCAAAGAACAAATGAGAAATGGTAGAATAGTTTTATTAGAATTCAATATCAATCGAATGATTATACATTTATATTGAAGGTTACAATGGAATTACAATTCTAGTGACTAAACTGCAGCTTCATTGTTGATTCTACCTGAAAAGAAGAAGAGAATTAGGATAGGAAGAAGAAGAATGAAGAAGAGGAGAGTAGGAACGAGAGAGAAGAGAGAAAGAATTACCAGTCCAAAAATGAGTGTTGGGCCAGCCCAAATTCGGTTAAAACAACCCAATTTGTAACTGCTCTTAATTTCTGGACCCTTGGATGGAATTGAACTTCTAATCTCCACCGTCAATTTAACTTCTAATCCAGACCTTTGATCTAATATTTAATCTCCCTTGTATTGCCACGTGTCCCGTCTTTACTAATACCCTAATTCCTTATTTCATTATTCAGACCGCCTTTCTTCCCAATCTTAACACAGTGTGCCCTAGGCATCCACAAGTAGTATACAGTGGAGTTTGATGTTCGTAAAGGATTTTCTGAGTGTGAGTGGCAAGTAATATTTCTGTGGGTAAGGGCTGGCCAATTGGAGCTAGTATATATGATCTAGCATAACATCCTCTAATAGTAGTAGTGACACAGTTATCAATTTTAAGTAGTGTGCCTATATGGTTACCTATTTTGGAAAGTATTTGGAGATCATAGTATTCGATAGGTAATTCTTGTAGACGAATCCAAATAGTAGCAAAATTTTGTTGAGAAGTTGCTGGATTAAATTTTGATTGCCACTGTTGGATTGATAGGTACTAGGAGCCTATAAACCAAGGTCCATGGTGCAGTAATTTCTGAAAGTTTGCGTTGGATATTAGTTTGACTAAGTAGTATTCATGTCTCAGATCTATGAGATTTATAGGTTCATTTAGTTGCCAAAGAGTTGTTAATTTGTTTTTGAGGTAGTTATAGGAAACCTTTGGTCCTAGGAGTTTGATGATAAGTGATTGTGTCCAAGGTTTGTATAACCTTGTTTTATCAGAGGCCGTTATTGGCATGAAGTGTGAGTGGTTTAATGGGTTTTCGAGTTCGTCATTTAGTGTGAGTTTGTCAAGTGAGTCAGTGGGGTCTTCCACAAATGTATCTGTAGCAGTAGAGTTAAGAATATCTCTGTAACTTGCTTGTGTTGGCGAGTGTTGTTGTGTGTTGTCTTTTGGTTTGTTGGTACTGCGGCGGAGCAGATCCTTCTCTTGTTTAGATTGGTCACAGGGCGAAGAGGTATTCATTGTTGTGTGAAAAATTGTGTTTTGTACTGGTGTTGATGGAATGGTTAGGCAGGGGTGGCAATTTGAGCCCAAACCCATCTAACCCGCCCAACTAGCCCAAAAATTAATGGGTTAGGCTACAAACATTTTAGCTCATTGGTCAATTTAGGTTGAACCCATGTTAACCCATTATTTTTTATATCACATTCTCACCCATTTAACAACCCAAATACAACCCATGAAACTCACCCAAATCAAAGGATATCAACCCAACTTATCTAGAAATTTACTTAGTTGCTCCAATTTTATTTATTTATTTTTATATTTTTAATTTTCTGTTCTTTTATTTTTCTACACTACCCATCCACCCTACCCCCCTCCCGCAAAACACACAAAAAAATTTTTACTTTTTTTTTGCTTTTTTGCGTCACCCCCCCT
>MU720095.1:13585-56852 GCA_026770625.1 Nicotiana glauca | reverse complement strand
CCGTCCTTTAATTGGAAAAACTCTTTTTATTATACCCTTCGCGGGGTGTAAGCCGTAAAAAAGAGGTGTGACACCTATAAATGAGGGCATTTTGTGGCATTTTATCTTTCATCTCAACACCTCTGTTGATATGTTTTGCTTCTTCCTTTCCATCATCTTCTTTTGCCTTTTATTATCACGATGGGAGCTTTCTATCTCAAGGCTGTTTGGAGGAGATCTTTCGGGTCGCGTCGAGGCCTTCTGTCGGGGTCTTCCTTTATTGAACATAAACATGTCATTCTGATATTGTTGCGATTGTTGACACGTTGGCCGCTGCTTCTACCGTTGGCTCGAGATAGCGATGTATGGAGAGTTGGTTTCACCTTTGCGTAGATGGCTATTCGCATTATGCACCGCTGCTTAAAAGGGGGCTCGGAATACCTCTTATTTCTCACCTTCATACCCTGGCTCAACGTGGAACTCCGCCCTGAGCTGGGAGCTTGCACGGCTTGATGCTCGAAGAAGAATATTCGAAGCAGCCGTACAAGTGTGACCGAGGACTGTTCGACCCATTGTCTCTTTGATGCTTCCTTTGCTAATGAGGGTCCTCGAGCTTCGAAGAGCTATTGCATTTTTTCATCCCTTCGCCTTCTTTTTTGTCTTCGTCCCTGAAGTGCTACTTTGAGGGACCGGGGTGAGACTATCGGAGGCGTGCCCTCTAGGGTAGAGTAGATTTTAGGTCTTTTCTTTGTGTATCCTCTTTTGTCATATATGCATTGGGAACCCTTTGTAGGCTTTTGTACTTCATATGTGATGACTTTTGGGGACTTTTGTAATCGAACGCTGTGACCCGTCGGGGGCTTTTGTACTCAAAAACTTTATAAATGAGAAATGAACTTCGCTGACCTCTGCTTTCAAATTTGCTCTATTCCTTATGCTTTCACGCCCTTCGAGGCTCTTCAAATGTATTCCTTTGTATTACTGATCGTTGATGTTAATTTTGGATGTGAGTGTTTGCTTTGATTTTTCGCCGATTGACTTGGGCTCATTTCGGTCCCATTTCCGTCCTTCAGGACAACTCTGGGTCGACCTAATGGATTGGTGCTTGCTAGAGTTTTCTGGGTTACTTGGAGACTAAGCGTTGAGTTCCCGGGCCTCTGAGGGTACTGACCCGGATGTAGGCCGTCTTCGAATACCCCGAAGCCCTAATTGATCTTGGTATAGGCGGTCCAGTCAGGCCACGTGAGACAGACTTCTGTTTCCTCTTTGGCGCTTGTTTGCTTTTACACCCTTCGGGACTTTTAAATGCCTTCTATTGCTTATGGGCCATCGTAGCTTGCTGTGATAGCTCGTTCTAGTCTCTATCTAATGGGCAGGGCTCTCCACCATTTTCTTTTTTGACGTACATTGGATTAAGGGAGGACCGGCCGAATAAGCTTGAGTTGTTGGGGCTTGCAGGGTCGTTTGGGTATCTTGTATCAAATCTCGGGGCCTTCGGGAGCGGTACCCTGGATGAACGTCATCCTTGGGTGCCTCGGTGGGCCCTGTTTCTTGGCGGACGTAGGTTCCAAATGTGAAAAACTTCCTGGAGCCTGGATATAATTCGCGTGGATCCTCGAGCTTGGTCATCTGTTGAATGATGTTTCCTAGGTTGAGTATTGACCCGTCGACCCGTATCGAGGCCATTCATTTCCTGGAGCTTACATCTGGTAGGTGACTTCGCCACTGCCTTTTGTTTATAAGAGGGGTGGCTTCAGCCTTTTTGTGAGACTTCACTATTTTTGGGCAGCTATTCTTTCGTTTCTGCATAGGGCTCCCTATCTTTTAAAGTGCAAAAAGCGGCTTCTTTGCTTTATTTTGTTAACTCTGCTTCAGTTATGGCGTCCACTTCGGAACTGTTAAGGCAAAGGGCGGGGAATGTCGTTCCCGGTGTTGGAGAGTTGAAGAACTTCACTTTGGAGATGACATCCTTGATGAGAGAGGAATACTTGGAGATAGCGAGGCGATACTGTGGGTGGAGTGAGGGGATGACACTGTGGGTGCTTTCCCCACGTGAAGGCATCGCGGACTTTGCTGATGGGTTCTTGAGCGTGTACCTATATCGTTTTGCATTTGGCCCTCTTGATAAGGTCGTGCTCGACTTTTGCTTGATGTATCGGGTTACCCTAACGTAGATTTATCCGTCGTTTTGGCGAACGGTGCTAATGATGAGATTCTTCGCGGAAAAAGCTGGACTTAAATTCACGCTCGACCATCTCATCAGGCTGTATTGGCCTTTCCACCATCAAGGACGGCTAACCGTGAGAGGCCACTCGCCCATGCCCTTAGTTGTTTGATGATGATAAAGTGGAGATCGAGAGTGGGCCAGTTGGTCTGTCCAAGTTAGGATGACCGATATCATTCCCGTGGAGTTTCTGCCATTTCCCGAAGGGTGGAATTACGTACGTAAATGAGGCGTTTTGTCGTTCCTTCAGATTCTGTACATGGCAAAAATCAGCCAAGTAATCAGTTTTATTTCCCTTGTTGCAGCAACTTCATGGACGCCGGGCCAAGTTTATGATTTACCCGGTTGGGTTAAGAGGATTGTGACCCATTCGTCTTGCGATGAATACATGTGGTAAGCTATGTCTTGCATCAGGTGGGGAGTGGACCATCTAGGTACATGTGTATATTGCTTTTCTCCCGCTGATATGTACTCGAGTTGTCATTTTCCCATATCGTTTATGTTGGATTTGTTGTTTTTGTAGATATTGGGCGGTTCTTCAGGGCGAGGCAACATTTTCCCGGGGAGGAGATGGAGTCATCGGCCTTCGAGAAGAGAGACGGTAGCAGCAAGAGGGTCCCGGACCCATCATACGAAGGAGATTTTAATGGCGATGGCCAGGCTCGTGTTTCTAAAGACGGGTGTTACCCGAGTCTACTATCCCCAGGGCACATGTTTCTCGTCAAGCGGCTCCCTCGAGTGAGTATGTCATGCCCGGGGCCGGTTCTTCTGGGGTTGCAGGAGCGGTACTATCAGGAGTGTGTTCTAATTTGGAGAAAACTTGCCATCTTCACTTCGCGGTGAGTTCGTGCATAATTATCTCATACCCCGCATCTTCCTCTTCTTATTGAATTTTCCCGCACAGGCCTACGATAGGCTTAAGTCCGAGTCATTTCGTTAAAAGGACAGGTTCCAGAGGGTTGGGGATAAGGGAGAATCCCTTAGGCTTCTTTGCAAGGACAAAGAGGTTGAGCTGCAGCATTGGCGATATGAGGCGTATCGGAGCTCAAACTATGAGAGCTATTTGATGGAGCAGGTAATTTTCTATAGTGCGTTCTTCGCTTCTTTCTGATTTTAGGGCTAATTTCCTCCCACCGTATCAGCTGTAGAAAAAGGCAGAGACCTTGGAGTACCTTAAAGGTGATGTGAACCGTGTCAGGGCAGCCTGCGAGGAACTAAGGGGCCAAGTGCGGGCTCAAGCCTTGGAGGAGATGAATGCCTCACCCAAGATCCCTACCTTCGAGGCCCAGCTCAACTTATCCCATAGTAACGCCAAGGTTCAGGTGGATATGATCGAGAGACTAGAGTCTGACCTCTCGAAGGCCAGGGCTGAGATAATTGATGCCCGGGCGGAAGCGGCAATGAGCCGAACCAGGGCGGATCGTGAGATGGTGATTTGCATAAAGGAGACTGCTAACGCTCAATCTGAGTTGAGGAAAACCCTTGATTGTGAGAAGAGGATAAAGGAGTATGTTTGCTGCCAATCCCGGAGAGAAGTGCTCGAGGAAGTTGGAGCAAGAGGTTTTACTCTCTCAGAGGAATTGGCTCAAGCAAGGGCAGATGAGCGCGATGCTCGGTCACTCCTCGTGTGCATTACAGAGGTAGATCTTGACAGGTTGTAGCCAATTGGCGCAAAATATAGATCATACCATTTTGTGACTTGGTTTCCGGGCGCGCAGGGCGTGCCTGTAGGTGGAGAATATTTTTGTCGTATGTAATGTAAGAAGCATTTTAAAGCATTATTCCTTTTGTACCTTTTTTATGTCGTTGCTCTTGATCGCGTACATCAGTTTGTGGAATTGGTCCCTGAGTCGTGCTGCGGCTCGAACTCTGATTGGCCTTCCGACTTTTTCCCGCATGTATGGGCGGAGGGTGATGACCCTCTGTGCTTCTGGACCAAAGTAATTTTGTAGGCGTGCGGCTTAGAGATTTGTCGCGACTGTTGATAGCGTTGTCTGGGCCGTGTTTTTAGGAGTATCGTTATTGAATTTCCCTTGGGCCCAGTTTCTGAGTCGGGATCTTGACACGAGCTTATTTTACCCTAGAGCCCATTTGGGCTGGTGATAATGACTTTCATTCTCTACCTTTGGGTGTTTGGCAATTTTCCGGGTCCAGTCTTCGAGTAGCATTGCGATTTGAGCTGTAACTGACCCTTTGATCTTTTCGAAGGCTCCGGTTGGAGAAAGCAGCATTAATGCCACGCTTTATAGGGAGTATTATGATTTTTGGGTTCAGTCTCCAGGTCGCGTTGCGACTCGAGCTGTCGTCGACCCTTGAATCTCATTTGAGCTCTCAGCCAGCGACGGTGGCCTTTCGCTTTGCTTGGTCATCGAGACATTTTAGTGTAAGGCCCGGAGGCATACTTAGCCGGCGGTAATGGCACTTACGCTGTTTGGTCGTAGAGGCCTTTTGATATGGGGCCCAGAGGCTTTGCTTAGTTTAACTATTTTGGATCCGGTCTCCGAATCGGGTTACGATTCATGCTCACTTTAATCCTCAAATTGTTAATTTTCAAGCTGATAGTCATAGAGACCTTTCGGTGTGAGGCCCTGAGGCTTTGCTTAGCTGGCGACAATGGCACTTACGCTGTTTGATGTGAGGCCTAAAGGCTTTTTGTAGGCTTTTTTTCCTCTCATTAAGGTCTAATTGATTATTTTGCCTCACCCGTCGTCGTTCTAAAAGAACCTCGATTTCAAGTCGTAGTCGGTGATCTTTTGATAACCTCAGAAGGTTCATAGCCCATAGGTCGAGTAGATCGATGCTTTTGCAATTTTGGAGATGACGTGGTCGGGACTCTTTTTTTGCCTGTTGAGAGAAGCCTATGTTTAACTGGTTCTTTCTGAAGTAGATTTAGAGGATTTTTTAGCAACAGTCGGGCGTCCCCAAGTTGTGTTTTTTAGGTTGTAGCATCTGTTTCGACCGGAGTCGGGTGCATTTGGCCGGGGCCATTTTTTATCTCGAGAAGCAGTTTTAAGCATCTACACCGAGGGTATGCCCTTTAGGGATTCTTACAAATGCGACGTGTAGCCTAAACTGCGGGATTTTCATGCATGTTGAGGTCTTACAGTTTGCATGCCTGTTGACGTCTTACAGTTTACGGAGAATAGATCTGGTTTTGCTGAGGCTGCCCGTTAGGTCTTACAATTTTGGATTTTCCAGTGTGTGACGATTGGCAACAGTCTCTAAGTCATCGAGTTTGCTTGACGATAGCTTCTTGTGAGCTCGGAGCTGTTTTTCGGAGGCTTGGTGAGCCCGGAGTTTCGACCCTGGGGTCGCGCAAGTTGTCGAATTGCTCATGTTAAGTCTCTGAATATATCAGATCAGTTTAGGCTTGAATACTGCCTTTTACAGATTTGGAGTCATATCGTGAGGGCTTGGTGAGCTCAGAGCCCTGACCCTGGGTCGTGGGGGTGCTGAATAGTTTAAGTCTTCGAGGATAAGCCGAAATATTTTTCTTCGAGGTATCGAATGCTTAAAAAATATTCTCTATTGCTTGGAAAAATATAAGTTGTAAATACATTTTGTCATGTTGCTGTGAGTCTGGTCCACATGGGTGTGACTTCCCTAATTATCCGATGTGCTTGTATGATTCCTGATAATAGGTAAATTAGACTATAATTAGGCCCTAAGAACCACATTTTTGTATAGCTCTTACAGTAAAAAATGATAACAAAATGCTCTGATTAGTGTTTTTCATGCTTTGCAGGCTATATCCAGTAAAAGAAGTTTGTGGAGTAGTTTTGGGATCAATTACGGAGAAAAGGAGGCCAATCATACAATATCCATAAAGTGCACCAAGCGAAGGGACAAGTCCAGAACTAAAACTGGTTTGCCGCTGTCCGGGCGTAACCGCGGTAGGACCGCGGCAAAACACTGCTGCAGATTCAGAGAGCCATTCTGGCCGCGGTCCTGGCGTAACCGTGGTAGGACCGCGGCAGGACGCGAAAAATTCAGGGACCAAAGTGTCAAATCAGGGAAACTTGGTGTAAAACCCTTATAAGATGTAGAAAAACACACACAATAGAGGAGACTTAGTTTTGAGATTAATTTTGGAAGAAGAACAAGTGTGAGAGATCCCCCAAAACATCATAGTTTTCTATTCTCTTCTATTTTTATTGCAATTCTTCCATTATGAATAATCTATTGGTTTTATCTTCCATTGTCATGAGTAGCTAAATACTTTAACCTAAGGTTTTGGTGAAACCCGTTGGGGATGACTTGGTTGTTATATTAATATATTTGGAATTGGTTATTAATCTCTATTTTTTCATCTATATTTTGATTGTGGTTAGTTGAAAGGACCCTTAATTATCCGTTCCTATGTAGTATGTATCTGCTTGAAAGAGAATGCATATTTAGGTGATTATATGAACAACATCACTCCCGGAGTATAGACGAGAGTCATAACCGAGGGTTCAGAGGTTAGATNGAACAAGTGTGAGAGATCACCCAAAACATCATAGTTTTCTATTCTCTTCTATTTTTATTGCAATTCTTCCATTATGAATAATCTATTGGTTTTATCTTCCATTGTCATGAGTAGCTAAATACTTTAACCTAAGGTTTTGGTGAAACCCGTTGGGGATGACTTGGTTGTTATATTAATATATTTGGAATTGGTTATTAATCTCTATTTTTTCATCTATATTTTGATTGTGGTTAGTTGAAAGGACCCTTAATTATCCGTTCCTATGTAGTATGTATCTGCTTGAAAGAGAATGCATATTTAGGTGATTATATGAACAACATCACTCCCGGAGTATAGACGAGAGTCATAACCGAGGGTTCAGAGGTTAGATTAGAGATAACGATACCTCGGGTGCAATCTAAGTGAACTTTTTTCTGAATCTAGCTAGCGTAACTTGAGAAAGTGCATATAATAAATTGTCATAATTGCTTGAGAAAGATTTATGATAGCTAGAGCTTTCATAATTGATAGAGACAATTGATTCTGAGTTATAATACATATTCAACCAAGGAAATCAACAATAGGGGAAACCATTACCTTAGATCTTATTCCAATTATATACAAGCAAGCTTAGTTAACTTCCAACTTTATTTACTTTCAGTTTAGTTGTTAGATATATCATCAATTGTGAAGTACAAAGCTTGGGAAAATTGATTGGGTGAATCTAGTAAATCTGACAAGAGTAATTGATAGGTTAATTCTCTGTGGTTCGACTCTGGGCAGAAATACCCAGACTATATTTGCAACGACCGCATAGTCTACGAGACTCAGTTGAGCGTGATCAATTCCATATTGGAAAATAGAGAGAGAGATCATGGACTTGTCAGATCCCTTCCCTGGGGGGATGCAGTTCTGCTAATAATCTCGTTGGCGGAACCTTCTTCCTGATAGAAACCCGATTAAGGAAAGAATGCCCAGCGGCCCCGTGGTAGCAACAGATCCTCGAGCAGGATCCAGAGCTACTGAATTCCTCGGCTGACTGCCTGCGTATAGATTAGCAACAAGAAATGAAAAGGAAATGATAAAAGGATGCTGCATTCCTGGGAGTAGGCCCCGTGACAGTCGTATTCCTCGTCCGGCCAGGCCTGACCGAGGATGTGATTGTCCTTACCTTTTGACCTCATTTAGGGGCAACGCTGGTCATGGGCATAAGGCGAGGAATCTCCTCCTGCCGATTGTAGCCAGATGCTTTGACTCTGCGTCAATCACTGGGTTTCATTCTTTGGAGGAGTAGGGTCGGAATTGCGTCCCGGGCGATGTATTCGCCGTTGTCTATACAAAGCGTTTACGCCCTGCGTCGCTCGACATATTAGCCCAAGATCAGGAGGGCCACACAGAGGGAATGATTTGGTCATTGTGGCAATTACCATTGGGGACATATCGGCGATCCGGCCCGAGGGCGACATTGGTCCAGGTTGTCCTATTGGCTTTGACCCGACATTATCGGTATAACTTTGGTTGATACACCTGTAATCATAAATGTATGTTTTATTCAAAAATGAGTTTGAATGAAAGAAGGGATTACCAATACGTTAATGTGATGCCAAGGTGGAGTCTCGACGTCCTTTTCCTCGAGCGAAAGGGCATCCTTAAGGAGTATTCCTGAGACCATCCCATTCTGGTGATGGGAACTTGTATTCTACGTTCTACGGACCTTAGCAGGATGCCTCCATCCTTTAACGGTTGTGACGATATGCTGCAACTTGCCGGATCTGCTTTGTTTGATTTCCCCTTTTACGTGGAACTGGATCCGGGTTCGCTTGCTTGGCAATGCTTTGTGGTCACCTTTGTTAGATGGCGTAGTTGCTGCTCTCTTGGGTCTGTAACTTCGAGCATTTTGTGATTCTCGTGGTGGGCCACAGTTTCATTGGAGGGGTTTTGGCTGAATAGATCCGAGCCACCTAGAGTTCCCGGCTTCACTTATGGTGACCACTATGCTCGGAATTGCAACGTAGAAGTCGAGCTCCATCGGGCGAGGTTTCATTGCCAGTTGCGTCATGTTGAATTTGGTACCATCGTAGGTTCCTTGAAGGTGTCATCTTTGGGTTACCGCCTTGTTGTTGCGAGATGCATTGTACCTCAGATCTTCTCTTCCATTCGCGTCGTATGGATGATGGCTCCATTCATTTAGTGCCAGTTTCTTTGTTGGGAATCTGCCTGGATACGCCGATCCCGAGGAGGTTTTTCGAGGGTTATCTGCGGTTCTGACTTAGGTCTGGTATTAGTTGTTGGTATATGACCAAGCCTCGATCGAATATCCGACTAAGCTTTGCTTGAACTGCTCCGAAGCCGCCGGGTATGCTTTTTTTGGGTTTTGGGTGAAGGCCCGTGCCATCCCACTATTCGGGACAGGGAGCAGTCTCATTCGTCTTGTCGGAGAGTGGGATGCGGCTACCCGTGACATTTTATTTTTTCTTCTTCTCCCGGCCTTCGGTGCATTGAGCCCTTTTGGCATTATATTTATGGCATTGGAATGTGCTTCTATGGATCTCGCTATTACGGTGAGCGGGTCCCCAAGATTAGATGCCGAACAATGATGTCGCGTTGTGGTTTCCTCTGGGGGAATTTCTTCTAATATCTTCATCGGGACAGGCCCGAGTTCTCCATTTTAGAGGTCGCCATTCCTGGACGGGAGTGTGTGAGTTGTAATGTACCTATGAGGACTTAGGGTCCTGTCACTCCCAGGGAATTTCATTATTTTCGACTTTCGCAAAATGGGTCCCGAGATCGTATCTCCGGGAGACAGTTGCTTTAGAAGTCTTCGCGAGCGTGAGTCGATCTTTACGATAATGTCTTCTAGCATCCTCATTGTAGCAAGATAGGTTATTGGTTCTTCGTTGCCCGATACCTCGAGTACTGGCTTGGAGCGAGGAGTTATTTTAGGTGATGCCGCGCCAAGAGTCTCTGGGCGGCTCTGTAGCTGAGAGATAGCCAAATGTTGTTCCTGCAACATTTCAAAAATAATACAAAGGTTATCTTCCCGTTCTACTAAGGCTGGGATTTTTTGGGCTTCCTATTGGTTAGCGTGTTGCACGCTACCATTGGAGTGCAAGACTTCATTACCCCGCTGTGCAGCGTACAAATCTGTGTCCGCTCAAACTGATCTAGATGCTTTATCGAGGTCATGTGGTGTCGCATAGCCGTTAGGATGACCATTTTGTTTTCTTTGCGATTTTTGGGGTTATCATCCTCGATTTCCCTTATTGAGCTGATCATTTACCTGAAATCGAAAGATCTTGGGCAAGAAAATGTGTGAAAGATATCGTGTGTTTGAGTGATGAAACTAGCAAGAAAATAATCACTATTATTTTTAACCCCACGGTGGGTGCCAAACTATTTACCGTGAAAATGGTAACAATAATTAAATTTGTAAAAGGGATTCTAAAAATACGTGATCTAACCCAAGCTAGTTTGTAGGGGCGATTGGTGTTAAAACGTGAAGTATGATAATAAAGATCGAGCTGACCAATGGGATAATCGAACCAGTAAGGGCACGTTCCCGGGCTTAGAGCAAGCCAGTAGGTACCTCGAGGCCAGGCCTCGAACCTATCTCGGTCTTATTGACGGTAGTCAGGAAGGGGATAACAGGTAAGGATATAGATAAACAGGGTTTTATACCGTCAATCTTGAACTAAATGATGAAGAACAATAAAATGCTAGAGCGACCTCGGGGTCGAAGAAAACAGATAACTAAAAAAAAGAGATATTATTGCTTATTGGAGAAGTGGAGCAACATCAGCCCTTTACAAGGAAGAGTGAGTCCCCTTGTATAGGCCAGGGGACTCGGTAAAGTACGTTTATATTATTTACAAGAGCAGAAAGATAGGACGGCCTGACACAAGTCCTCTCAATAGGCTGTAGATAGACCGGTCATGTTAGGTGTAGCCATGTGCTTCGGAGACCTCTTTTCTCACCCTGACCTCGAGCCATGCTTCCTTCGATTTAGACCTCGATGAGCCCTGAGGCCGAGAAATCGATCGTGGCCTTCCACCCTCGGGGTCTCGGGGAAGGCTTCCAAAATTGTCTTGATAGCAAAAAATCAAGTCTTCTGATTTTACCGCATACACGAAATTCAAAAAAAAAAATTTCTTTCTTTAGAAGTCTTTCTTTTGAAAAATTAAAAAAAAACCATAGAAACAAATCAAAATCCAAAAATCTTTTGTTTCTTCTCTTTAAGTCTTTTTTTGAAAAAAACCAGTTAGTTTATTTACTTTATTCATAATCTTCCCGAATTACGCAAGATCTATTCATGTTCCCACATGATACGTAGGCAACCCACATCAGGTTCGATCAACCATTACAAAAAAAATGAAATAAAATGAAGAAATGAGAAATGAAAAAAAGGAGAAAAAATGATGATGATAATAAGGACCGACTGAGTCCATTCTAACACGTCTTTTGTTTTGAATTATGAAGAAAGTTTGAGGTAGTCGGTTTGTGGTAAGCTAACAACATAAAATTCAAAGGAAAAAATGAGAATTCACATCAAAGTTGTTGCAAGAACTCATGAGACTCAGGGTTAGCGGTTTCAACAAGAGACTATTGTGGTTGAGGAAAATAGAGTACTGAAACAAACAATGACTGAAATGTATCAAGCATGGGCCAGTGGCCGAGGACCGCCCTTCGCTATTCCTAGTTTCCCAGAGTTCAAACACATCTTGACTACATTCCGGTCTCATTGTCTAATCAATCCTATCCACCTGGGTTCAGTCCGTATGCCAACTGTACGACTATAGTTGGAATTTCTGTTGCATGCTCTCAAAGTTTGCCATTGACAACCATGTTCGCTAAAAGAGGTAATTGATGATTGGCTTGCCTAGCTCCTACTAATAGGCACCATCACGACTCTCGACGGTGAGAAATCTAGGTCGTGACAAGTTGGTATCATAGCACTAGGTTACATAGGTCTCACGACTCACGGATAAACTCAGCAGATTTTGAGGGATCGGTACGGACACGTCTGTATTTATCCCCCAAAGGCTATGGAGTTAGGAAAAATTTCACTTTTGTTCTTTCTTGTCATACGATTCTATTTTTCAAATACTGATTGTCTTTCTACTCTGTTCTTTCGCAGATGGCGAGAACACGTGCTTTCTCTTCTACCGCGCAGCAGCCCGAGCCCCCAGCAGTAGCTCCTACAAGGGGCAGAGGGCGAGGCTGAGGCCGTGCCAGAGGTCGAGGCAGGGGCAGAGCTCAGCCCCGGGCAGCAGTCCCAGAGGTGGAGCCTCATGTTGATTATGATGAGGGGGTTCCAGCCCCAGCAGCTCCGGTGGGCCCTGCTCAGGTCCCAGAGGGATTCATAGCCACCCCAGTTCTTCAGGATGCTTTGGTCAGATTGGTAGGCTTTGCGGAGAGTGTCTCTCAAGCGGGTTTGCTTCCAGTAGCACCAGCCACTTCTCAGGTTGGAGGAGGATTTCAGACTCCTGCTATGCGTACTCCGAAGCACGTAGCTCCCCAGGCTCAGGTTCCAGTGGTTCATCCAATTGTGGCAGTTCAGCCGAGTATTGTGACTCAGGCCGGCGATGGAGCGGCTATGTCCGCAGATGCTTCACCACCACATTCAACGGTACTTCTTTAGAGGATCCACATGATTTCTTATTTAGCTGACATGAGATCCTTCGGACTATGGGTATTGTGGAGACCAATAGGGTTGACTTCGCCATCTTTTGACTAGCAGGATCCGCCAAGACTTGGTGGAGGGACTATTTTTTAGCCAGACCAGCAGGGTCGCCATCCTTGACTTGGGACCAGTTTGCAGAGTTGTTTTTGGAGAAGTTTCTCCCAGTTACTCAGCGAGAGGCTCTTCGCAGGCAGTTCTAGCACCTCCAGCAGGGCTCTATGACAGTCACTCAGTATGAGACCCAGTTCATTGATCTAGCATGCTATGCTATTGTTATACTCCCCACCGAGAGAGAGAGAGAGGGTACGGAGGTTTATTGATGGATTGATTCAGCCGATCCGTCTCCAAATGGCTATAGGAGCCGGGAGTGAGATTTCTTTTCAAGAAGCGGCCAATGCGGCCCTTAGAGTTGAGATGGCTCTTGCACGGGGAGGTGGTCATGGGTCAGATAAGAGGCCCCGTCATGCAGGTAGGTTCGGTGGTACCTCGTCTGGAGGTAGAGATTCTTATAATAGAGGAAATCCTCCAAGGCCCTTTCAGTCAGCTCTCCAGGTCTCTCATGGTACTTCAGAGGGTCGTGGTTCTCAGTCGCATTATTCTGACCAGCAGCTTCACAGTTCCCCATCAACACCCATCAGTGCCCCACCACTTCAGAGTTTTCGGGGTGGACATTCAGGTCGATAGGTTCAGTCACAGTCTTCTCAGCTGTAGCATTCAGGTAGGTGCTATGAGTGTGGTGAGTATGGTCATATCAGGAGGGCTTTACCGAGGTTGAGGGGTGCTCAGTCACAGTAGTAGGGTCCTCATCCGATGATACTGGCATCAAGTGATCCACAAGCAGCCCAGCCAGCTAGAGGCGGGGCTGGAGGCCATATAGGTGGAGGTAGAGATCATAGAGGTGGAGCTCGGACCACCAGAGGTAGAGGCCAGCCAGTAGCTGATCATCCCAGAGATATGGTTCAGGGAAGTAGGGCCCAGCCCCGGTGTTATGCTCTTTCACCCAGGCCAGAGGCTGATTCTTTCAGATACAATTATTACAGGTACTATTCTGGTCTGTGATAGGGATGCTTCCGTGCTATTTGACCTTGGGTCTACATATTCATATGTGTCGTCCTATTTTGCACCATACTTGGTCATGCCTAGTGATGCTTTGGGTATTCCTATTTATGTATCTACACTGGTGGGTAATTCTATAGTGATCGACCGAGTTCATCGTTCCTGTGTGGTAGTGTTTGGGGGTCTTGAGACCCGTGTTGATTTATTGCTCTTAGACATGGTAGATTTCGACGTTATATTAGGGATGGATTGGTTGTCCCCGTATCATGCTATCTTGGATTGTCACGCCAAGATCGTGACCTTGGCTTTGCCAGATTTGCCCCATTTGGAGTGGAGAGGGACCCCAGGGCATACCACCCGCAGTGTTATTTCATATGTGAAGGCTCGACGCATGGTCGAGAAGGGGTGTTTAGCTTATCTGGCGTATGTTCGCGATTCCAGCGCAGCGGTGCCTTCCATTGATTCTGTTCCTATTGTTAGGTAGTTCCCTGAGGTTTTCCCTTCAGACCTGCCGGGTATGCTGCCCGATAGGGATATTGATTTTTGTATTGATCTGGCTTCGGGCACGCAACCCATTTCTATCCCACCGTACCGCATGGCCCCGCTAGAGTTGAAAGAGTTAAAGGATCAGTTGCAGGATTTGCTGGAGAAGGGTTTCATTAGACCTAGTGTTTCTCCTTGGGGTGCGCCGGTGTTGTTTGTGAAGAAAAAGGATGGTTCGATGAAGATATGCATTGATTACCGATAATTGAACAAAGTGACGATTAAGAACAAGTATCCACTGCCGAGGATTGACGATTTGTTCGACCAGCTTCATGGTGCAAAGGTGTTTTCAAAGATAGACTTGAGATCTGGCTACCATCAGCTGAGGATTAGGGCATCTGATGTCCCTAAGACATATTTCCACACTCGGTATGGGCATTATGAGTTCCTGGTCATGTCGTTTGGGTTGACCAATGCCCTGGCAGCATTTATGGAGTTGATGAACCGAGTGTTCAAGTCTTATTTGGACTTGTTAATGATAGTATTTATTGATGATATTCTGGTGTACTCCCGCAGCCAGGAAGAGCACGAGCAGCACCTCAGAGTGATTCTTTAGACTTTGAAGGATAGTCAGTTATATGCTAAGTTCTGGAAGTGCGAGTTCTGGTTGAGTTTGGTTGCATTTCTGGATCACGTTGTATTAGCAGAGGGTATTTAGGTGGACCAGAAAAAGATTGAGGCAGTCAAGAACTGGCCTAGACCAGCATCAGCTGCAGAGATTCAGAGTTTATTGGGGTTAGAAGGCTATTATCGTCGGTTTGTGGAGGGGTTTTCATCCATTGCAGCCCCGATGAGCAGATTGACCCAGAAGGGTGCCCAGTTTAGATGGTCAGATGAGTGTGAGGCGAGCTTTCAGAAGCTCAATACAACTCTGACTACGACACCGATATTGGTTTTGCCCACAGGTTTAGGGCCTTATACAATTTATTGTGATGCTTCCCGTATTGGGCTTGGTGTAGTATTGATGCAGGATGGCAGAGTCATTGCTTATGCTTCGAGGCAGTTGAAGATCTACGAGAAGAATTATCAGGTTCATGATCTAGAGTTGGCAGCCATTGTTCATGCTTTGAAGATTTGGAGGCATTACCTATATGGTGTGACGTGTGAGGTGTACACTGATCACAAGAGTCTTCAATACTTGTTCAAGCAAAAGGATTTGAACTTGAGGTATAGAAGGTGGTTGGAGTTATTGAAAGATTATGATGTTACTATTTTGTATCACCCGGGGAGAGCCAATGTGGTGGCTGATGCATTGAGTAGGAAGTCCGCCAGCATGGCTAGTCTTGCTTATATTCCGGTCAGCCAGAGACCGCTTGCTTTGGATATTCAGGCCTTGGCCAATCAATTTGTGAGGTTAGATATTTCTGAGCCTAGTAGAGTGTTAGCTTGTACGGTCGCTCGTTCCTCATTATTGGAGTGTATCCGTGATCAGCAGTTTGATGATCCTGATTTGTGTGTCCTGAGAGACACGGTACAGCGTGGAGGTGCCACGAAGGTGACCTTAGATAGAGATGGTGTTATGAGATTGCAGGGGCGAGTTTGTGTGCAAAATGTCGATGGGATTTGAGAGTTGATCTTAGCGGAGGCCCATAGTTCCCAGTACTCTATTCATCCGGGTGCCACTAAGATGTATCGGGATTTATGGCAACATTATTGGTGGCGCAGGATGAAGAAAGATATTGTTGCATACGTGGCTCGATGTTTGAACTGTCAGTAGGTTAAGTATGAGCATCAGAGGCTTGGTGGTTTGTTTTAGAGGATTGAGCTTCCCGGTTGGAAGTGGGAGAGGATTACCATGGATTGTGTTACTGGACTTCCGATGACTTGGAAGAAGTTTGATGCAGTTTGGGTCATTATTGATAGGCTGACCAAGTCAGCGCATTTCATTCTTGTGGCAGTCTCCTATTCATCTGAGAGATTAGCTAAGATTTATATTCGGGAGATTGTTCGCCTTCATGGTGTTCCGGCATCTATCATTTCGGACCGGGGTACGCAGTTTACCTCACGCTTCTAGAGAGCAGTCCAGTGAGAGTTGGGCACCCAGGTTGAGTTGAGCACAACATTCCATCCTCAGACAGACGAATAGTCCGAGCGGACTATTAAGATATTGGAGGATATGCTTCGAGGATATTGGGACCAATTTTTTTTGCCTTTAACAGAGTTCGCCTATAACAACAGCTACCAGTCCAGCATTCAGATGGCTCCATATGAGGCATTGTATGGTAGGCGATGTCGGTCTCCAGTTGGATGGTTTGAGCAAGGAGAGGCTCGGTTATTGGATACAGATTTAGTTCAGGAGGCCTTAGATATGGTCAAGATCATTTAGGACAGGCTTCGTTCGGCTCAGTCGCGGCAAAAGATTTATGCAGATCGTAAGGTTTGGGATGTAGCTTTCATTGTTGGTGAGCGGGTATTGCTCTGAGTGTCGCCTATGAAGGGCGTGATGAGATTTGGGAAGAAGGGAAAGCTTAGCCCTAGGTTAATTGGCCCATTTGAGATCCTTGATCGAGTGGGAGAGGTGGATTATATACTTGCCTTGCCGCCTAGCTTGTCAGCCGTGCATCTAGTGTTTCATGTTTCCATGCTTCGGAGGTATCACGACGATCCAGCCAACGTGTTAGATTTCAGCATTGTCCAATTGGACAAGGATCTGTCTTATGAGGAGGAGCCGGTAGCTATTCTAGACCGACAGGTTCGTCAGTTGAGATCCAAGAGTTTTCCTTCAGTGCGTGTCCAGTGGAGAGGTCGACCTCCTGATGTATCAACCTGGGAGTCCGAGTCTGATATGCGGAGCTGTTATCCTCATCTATTTCCTGACTCAGGTACTTCTTTCTTTTGTCCGTTCGAGGACGAATGGTTGTTTTAGAGGTGGAGAATGTGATGACCCAAAGGTTCATCACATGTTTTCTCTCTTTTCTGCACTTCAGAGGCCTTGAAAACCTCACTTTTAGTTGCCTTGATTTGCGTGTGTTATCCGGGCGCGTAGTCGAAAAGCTTAAATATGAATCATGTGTAAAAATTGATGAATTTTGATATTAATATGATTAATGTTGACTTTGGTTAACATTTTGGGTAAACGGACCCGAACCTATGATTTGACGGTCTCGGAGGGTCCGTAGAAAAATATGAGACTTGGGCGTATGCCCGGAATCGAATTTTGAGGTCCCAAGCCCGAGAAATGAATTCTTGTGTGAAATTGTTTTCTGAAATTAATTAAGGAAAATGGAAAGGAAATTTGATTAGAAGACTATGGTATCGGGCTTGTATTTTGGTTTTAATGCCCGGTACAAGTCTTATATGTGATTTAAGCGCTTTCTATAAAGTTTGGTTGAAAACGGACGTCATTTGACGTGTTTCGGACTTAAAAATGGAAAATTTGTGTTTTATGAAAAGTTGGAAGAAATCATGTGATTTGAGGCTTGATTCTATGTATATGATGTTATTTTTGCGATTTGATCGCACGAGTACGTCCGTAGGATGTTTTTGAGGTTGTGTGGATATTTGGTTTGGAGCATCGAGGGCTCGGGTGAGTTTTGGATAGGTGTCGAGTTGCATTTTGAGCCTTTGAAAATCTGATATCCTTCAGTTCTGTAGGATTTGCATTTGCGAAGCCTGGGTTCGCAAATGCGAAGTCCCAGCTATCACAAATGCGAAGGCCGGTTCGCAAATGCGAAACCAGCCTAGGAAGGCCAAGATTCGCAAATGCGAAGCCAGACCTCGCAAATGCGATGGTCCCTTGGTAGACATGAGTTCGCAAATGCGAACTTAAATGTCGCAATTCCCAAGCCTGTTGGGTTCGCAATTGCGAACCCATGTTCGCATTTCCCATATCTGAGGCCTGCAATTTTTCATACTTAGACGAATTTTCACCTCATTTCTTGATTCTTTCACCTCAAACACTCCATAGGCAATTTTGCAAGAAAACTTTCTTCCCAAAATCATTTGTAAGTCAATTTTTACCTAATTTCTTCAATCATTTACATCATTTATCATGTTTTCATATTAAAATCAAGGATTTTCATGGGTGAAAATGGGGATGTTGGGTAGAACCTAGGTTTTCTTCAAATTTGGGAGTTAGACCTCAATTTGAGGTCCGATTTCAAAATAAATTATAGATATGAACCCCTGGGGGAATGGGTAACCGCGTTTTGGTTAGAACCTCGGGTTTTGACAACGTGGGCCCGAGGGTATTTTGGGAATCTTTGAGTAAAACTTTGGGAAATTCATTTCAAGCATTCAAATTGATTCAATTAGCATTTGTTGATACATTCAAGTAATCTGTGACTAGATTCAAGCGGTTTGGTGGTGAATTCGAGGGGTAAAGCTATATTAGAGGCTTGAGTTGAGTTTGGAGCATTCGAGGTAAGTGTTTGGTCTAATTTTGGCTTGAAGGAATAGGAGTAGAGTCTTATTTGCTAATTGCTATTTGTCGAGTACGGTGTATAGGCATGGTGACGAGTATCTATACACTGGTGTCTAGCATGACCATGTGTCCTTATATTGATATTATCCTGAATTGTTGTGACTCTTCCATGCTTATTTGATGATTTTTATATACTGTAAAGAGCATGGGACAGAGATTATGATTACTAAACTCCGTGGAGAAATGGCTCGAGTTGTGTTACGGATTGAGAAGGTATATGATATGAAATGACTCTTGGAGTGATGGCTCGAATGTTAAAGTGAATTATAAGTGAGAAGTGTAAGAACGAGAAAGCGTTGATGGTTACTCCCTTGCCGGGACGTGTTATTGGTTTTGTTGATTTTTCTCCCTTGCCGGGATTTAGTTGTGTTGTTATATTCCCTTGCTGGGATTGCTATCATTAGTCGTTACCCCTCCCCCCCTTACCCCTTACTTGTGATTGTTGATCGGGTGAGGTTTGTTATTTATATATGGATCGGGTTGCATGCCGCAACAGTGATAATCGTGGATTGGGTTGCACGTAGCAACAACACTATGTAATTATGGATCGGGGTGCACACCACAACAACACTGTATATTATGGATCGGGTTGCACGCTGCAATAACACTGTATATTATGGATCGGGTTGCATGCTGCAACAGTGATAATTGAGGATCTGGTTGCACGTCGCAACAGTATTGTTATGTGATCGGATCGGGTTGCGCAACAGTTTATTCCGAATTTAAGTTTCTGTTGGCTGTTCTATCCTTAAGTTTAGACTTCTTGTTTTAACTGTTGCCTCCCCACAGCATGTTTCCCCCTCCTTTTATAAAATACTTATTTCCTGTTTATTTTTCCGCAATATATTTCATAACTGCACAGGTTTATCTGGTAGTCTGGTCTAGCCTCGTCACTACTTCGCCGAGGTTAGGCTAGGCACTTACCAGCACATGGGGTCGGTTGTGCTGATGCTACACTCTGTTCATCGTTTTGCACAAATCACAGCACCAGAGCAACAGCTTTGGACAGCAGTAGAGGATTCGGGAGTTTGCTTCAGTCTAGATACCCCGAGGTAGCTTTGCTGATGTCCGCATGCCCGGAGTCTCTTCTATCTTTGTCATTCGTTTGTTATCCTTGTACCGAAACAAACAGTTTTATGCTTCATTCGAACCTTATATTTAGTATTCTCTAGACGTTTGTGAGTATTGTGATACCAGTCTTAGGTAGAGGATTTTGTTAAAACTTCTGCTTTATTATTAAATGTTTCATTGTTTCTAATATTATTGATGTTCGATAAAAGAGGTAATTGATGATTGGCTTGCCTAGCTCCTACTACTAGGCGCCATCACGACTCCCGAGGGTGGAAAATGCGGGTCGTGATAAGAACCAACCTAGACTCAAGATCAAGCTTCAGAAGACTCGTAGATAGGAATCTTGTAACTCGTAGCTGATAGGCTTAGTTGGTCTTTTTAATTTTGAATTTTGATGTAATAACAGGACCGTGGACCGGAACCTCGACGAAACAGTACCTCACTCGACTCTCTAGTCCTCTTCACACACTCCATCAGTTTATTCACTTCTGAACTACACGTGGCTTGATTCCTTTATATCCAAGGATATGTAGGCAGATCAGATACCAGGGCTCGATCACATTCTCTTTTCTTTTAGTTTTGGTCTCTCTAAATAAGGGTCGGGTCAAAAAACCTGTCTCGTCGTTCTATGTCTAAAACACTTAGTGTTTCCAGTTAAAGAGGAGCAACTGTAGAGATGTAATTTTGACCCTCCCCGAAATTTTATACCTTTTAGCACCTAGATATTAGTTTTAGGTCTAACAGTACTATTTTGAACTTTTTACGCTTTATTTTATCTTAAAAATTAAAAAACAATTCCTTTGTTTTAGCTCATTGATTTTGTCTAGTTAGTTTTATATTATTTATTTTTTACAAAAGATGAAAAGAAAATTTTAAAAAATATTTTTTTTTACTTGGTTTAGTGTGATTTTAAGTTGCACGTACTTAGTAAATATTGAGTAATATTTAGACTTTTATCTTATTTCTCTTATTATTTTAGATAATTAGTATTTTGGGAGTTTATCTTTAGAAGAAAAGAAGAAAAAGAAGAAATTAGAAAAAGAAAGAACGGTAATTGCAAATGTGAAGATAAGAAATGGAAAATATTTTTCTTTGGTTACAACAAATAGCAGTGACTGATTGGCATTTAAATGCTCTTGGCAAATTTTTTTTTTTTAAACTTTGAATAGTTCTTTTTTGTTGCTGGTTTTCGGTAACATATTACTACTAGTTAGCATTAGTATGTATAGTATTTTTCATTATTTCTATTATATTCTCTTATTCTATTATTATATAGAAAAGGTAAGATAGGTCGACCAAGGGCATAATTGGTATTTCAAGTTAACCTATTTTTTGCTCAAGAAAAGAACGCGTGTTAAAAGCCTCCCTTTTGTCTTTGCATCATCAAACAAAATACAGAGATACTGGAATGTTCTATTCCTGCTTTCTTCCTATGATTCATGAATTTCCCCTGAGGTTATTTTTCTCTTTCTCCATTTGAATTTATTTACATTTGCTTATTTCATGAATTTCTCATTCTTACTTCTCTTTTATTACTTAGTTGTTCTGTCGTCTATTTTATTCCCCATCCATCCTCCTATGAGAACTTCTTTATTGATTGATTTCAAACTGTGTTGAATTGTAAGGGAAATTGGTGCGCTACATATTAGAGTGGAATAAACTCCTTTTACTCCAACACTGGCGAGAACCCAATTGATCATTTGCTCAGTAATTTCTGATTCTCTATACGCAATTTTTTATATATTTCAAAACTGATCCACATTTATCTATTGTCACTTAATGAGTTACAATTGCTGAATTCAATTTGTTACGAAATAATTGGGTCAAAGCAATTTTCAATTTTACCTTTAGCAGGTTGGGTCATGGTTAAATGGGGGTTTTAAATCTTTTAAATGCTTGGGTTGAATTTTTTTTTTAATATGCTCTAAAAGTGTAGAGTGACTTTTGAGTTACAATTAGCAAAATATGATGACGTTCCAGTTACAAAATAAAGAATTGCGTATCGACGTGTTATGCAAAGAGTTACAATTCTTGTTATGCATCAATGCATCAATGATGACGTTCCAGTCAAAGCAATTTTTAATTGATCGGTAAGCTTCTGTGTTTTTCCTATAAGTGATATTATTGATTTCCATTTTTATATCCACATATTTATTTTAACAAATTTTTAATTATTTTATATTTGGTTTCTTTCATATGTAATGTCTTAATTTCCAAGACAAATTGTTTGCATGCTTACAGGGAGAGAAAGCATGAACTTGCGGAGATTCTAGAGCAGCAAAAAAATACTAAATACTGGTCAAGATCGAAAAGGAAAAAAATGGACAGTTGAAGAAATGGACATCAAACAACTGTTGCCAAGGGGATGTCGACTTGATAGCTGAACAATAATTAGGTACAGACTAATTGGACATATATTGTGGTTTTTGTATAGCTATTAATTAGGTTGTATGCCTATATGCGCACTCTTTAGAAAATATTTTACTTAAGGGTACTACTTGCCCAAGTCATTTTTGCTATTTGGTTGAACATAGAGTGAATAGAACGCCAGCTTCACAGATAATCACAGATAGTAAATGGAGATGATATTCACATGTTATAGGAGTAAGTGATATAGAATATGAGTGGAGCAAAAATAACTTTCAAAAATTTTTACAACTACAAGCTAGAAAATAGTTTCCCTGGTGAAAATGAATTCACCATCAGAATATAAGTTTTCAGGGTATAAGTTTTCTTTGTACTTATACTTGCAATGTGCTTCATGTTAAAGTCAACGTGAAATAATAGTTTTTTAAAGTTGTAGTAGGCATTTATACAAAGATAATGAGTCCAATTAAACTATAAACAATCCTAAGAGACTAAAATTGTCTGGTGTCATACAATGAACTGTGCAGCTTCATCCAACAGTGGTTGTTGAATCCCAGGTTTACGTGAGAAACTAACATAAAGAAAATGAATTTGCAAAGACTTCTTTGAAGCCTCCTTCACTTGGTTTTCTTTTGTGACTTTTTGGTAATAACAATGTTGGAACATCATTCTCTTATTCAAAACGAAGTTAGAATCTCAACGTTTCTTGCTCTTAAATCTGCAGTAATTTCCTTCACTGATGCATTGATGTTGTGTCGGCCATTATGGTATATTGAAATTCAAAAATAAAGAGATGCAAAGTTGGTGATCGAGTGACTTTGCAAAAATTATATTGAGAGATATTTGTTCACCACTTTAATACTTTATTGTTAATGATAATTTCAGATAAGGATATCATAGTTTGTTCTATTCTTTGTTTTGATTGAATAGTTCTGACTCTTGCAATCATTGGGGGAATACATCACAAAAAAATTGACTTGCAAATCACAGGTATTTACAAGGCAAAAAGGATTTTGGCATGTATTCCGTGTCAAAATTCAAATTTCTTATTGCTTTAACAGGGTATTAAAGCCGAAATTACTTATGAGTATGACACGTAGAAGATATGAATTCCTTAACTTCTAGATCTATGAGGTTTCTTCTCCATATAATGGGTCCTAGCTCTGAAAAGATTTCAATGATAGAATTTTAAAATTTCCAAGGTAAAATGGACCTGAAAAGATTCCAGTGATAGAATTTGGAATTCCCAAGGTAAAATGGACCTAAATACTTTACTTTTTCTAACGTCACGTACATAGTCTCTTATATACATATCTTTTCTTGGGTATTAAAGTACCTGGAACTTAGTATGGATCTCTGTTTAAAAGTATGTTAACTGCATTATATAGAGTGCGGTAATCAAATAGCTCATACAACTTTTTTGACTCCTAATCCATTTCTGCTTTGATTATTGTAATAAGAGATTATGTATGCACTCCTAACATTCTACTTTGGATTGTGTGTGGATGTGAATCTTAGGCTACCGTCTGATCTGCAATTCATTTTCTCCTTCTAGGATGTTCAACCAAAATCCAAATATATAAGGATTTGAGGAAGAATTGCGCACAGGTAAATGAATAGTTATATCTTAGTATTTTTTGTGTGGTGGGAGAGGCAGGTAAACCTAAAGCATCAATGAATGAGCAAAAAAGAACTGTGCGAATGTATGAAATTCTGTCTTTTTACCTTATCAAAAAAGAATAAGGAAGAGTAAAGTTTGCTATCTTAATATAATAGTAATAGATATTTCAGATCTTTTCATGTTTTACTGTATTTTATACTTTTAGAAAGAGAAAAATCTAATAAATAGCCAAATCAATGCTCTTGCTTCTTATACAAAGAGACATGATTGTCTAGCAGATCTTAGATATATGACTAATATTCAGCAGGCTCACACTCTTGAGAAAAAGGTAAGCGAATTCAAGTGAAAATTTGAATTGTTTTATCATAATACTTTATCTACCCTATGATACTTGATCTAATAATAGAAAGGGGATAGAGTAAAATACAGGATGAATTGGGGAAAAGAGAGGACAAGAAAAAGTTTCAGGTATCATTGATGATGGAAATAATGCCTAATCCACAACATTTGAACGCTTGCACTTCTTGAAAGCATATAGGTGCGAAAATGATACTTACATCTGCAATGAGACATGACAACAAACTGAAATGAAATGTATTAGCTTCAAGAAATGGAATTTTATGCAGCAGAGAAAGATGGACTACATAATACTTGAAGAATGACTGAATATATATATATATATATATATTAAACAAGCATATAAATGCTTAAAATTTTCAATGATGCTTCGCCAATGAAAGTTGATTATTTAAGGAATACTAACAATTCAAGTGCTATTTTAAATTGTTTTGCAGAAAAATAGACAGAGAGCAAGGCTAATTGATACCAATTCTAGAGCATGTCTTGAGTGCTAGATTAGAGTCATTGATGCATTGTGTTCTGCAAATTAGTTTGGATATTTGGAGGGTATAATACTTTGTGTGCTTCCTCTCTTTACTGTTGTACATTTCTCCAAGATCTCATATTTTTTACATTCCTATGTTACTTTTATGTGTTCTCGCTTTGTCATATCTGGGTTTACATGGCTTCTTCACTTTTTATTAAATAAAAGTAAAATGTATCAATATATTTTATATTTCATGAACAAATATATCGGGCCCGGGCTTTGCCCGGGAAACACACATCTATTCACAATAATATTCCCCCATGTCCTTAATAGTGCACGTCCCTCTGCACACATTCTGTCTTTCTTTTTTTTTTTGTTGTTGTCATTGTCTGCACAAACTACAATTTATGGGGCTGGCATTTGATACCATGGGGGTCCAACACGTTTTGGGCTTTTTCCTTAGGAGATGTTCCCTTCATTTCAATTTATGTGAATTTATTTAACTAGGCATAGAGTTTAAGAAAAGAAAAAAGATTTTTGAATTTGTGGTGTAAAATGAGACACATATATTTTGTGTGGATATAAATTATTGCATAAAAGGTAAATTATTTCTAAATAAAGAAATGTGTTATTTTTTTTGGTACGAACCAAAAAGAAAATAGATTCACTTAAATTGAAACGGAGGTAGTATATTTCTATATTATAGAAGAGCAAGTTTTTCGATATGGTTGCTTAATGTCTTTTCTGAAAAATTTGAGGGTAATTTATACTTTCAATCAATACTGCCTATGTATTTTTAATGCAGCTTACTTGTGAGCACGTGTACATTCAATATCCCTCCAGCTGTGTTGTAAGTTGTAGGCTTATAACACAAAGCGTATTAGATTTTCTACTTTGTGTTTGCTCTTCTTGCTTCACGTATCTCTTTTCTTCTCTTCCTCCTTGGCTGCTCGTTTGTTATAATCCATGAAGTGTTGCATGTAGGTAACTTCTTTCACTTTAAATTATCATTAAAACTTTTGGGATGTTAACCTAATTTTTGAAATTGAAATTTTAAGAATTCTTATTTTATAGATGTAACAAAAATTTGAGAGTGTTGAAGTTCACTCTTCACAGATGAATATTGACGATCGAGTCTGAAACCTCTTCGCTAGCAGAGATCAGATTCCGATATAATCGCCGGTATAATATCTTTCGATTTTTTCTTTTTCATATATATCTGGATTCTTCAGTTCGATTACTTCCAATTTAGAGCTTCTTTTTTTTTTGTTGCCTTTTTTTGGTAGTTTACGAATTTTGATATTTGTTTGAGAAAAAATGGGACTTGGAGAAAGACGAGTATGGTAATTTAGGGATTTATTTGTTATTGTAGTTTCAGATGTAATTTCAAATTTCTCTTGTTTAGTGCACTTTAGGTGAATTTCTTCTTTCTTAATTTTTTGCACTAATTTTTTTGGTAATGAATATATAATGGTTATATAGTAGTTATCCTATTATTAAGAATATTGCAGAAGAGAAAAATAATAGAAATTTATTTACCGAAGAAGAGAAGATAACCTTCAAACTGCTCCTTCGCCAATTCACCAGGGATGGAAACAACTCCGTTGAGTTGGGTTCTTTGTATTTCTACATCTTTTTATGTATTTATGAAGTTCGAACATGGTCCGCATATATTCCTCAAAATATTGTTATAGCTTTGTATTTGCAAACAATAATTTTCTCAATTATACCTACGATTAACCTCCTGGTCGCCGGGATCATTACTCATATTCTGGCCATTAGAATTTACCATAAAAGATGCCTTTTTGCATCATTTACTGTGGACTATCTACTTTCTTTAGGTTTAGCTAAATCTTGGAAGTAGAACATTAAAAAAATTTGGCAGTTACTAGGGAGAAGCTTTTATCTAAAAATCAGACCAATAGGAGGAAGATAGTGATACTTAATCTGTACTTATATTACTTGACAAGAGCATTGCTTCTGCTAAATTATGGAACAACGATGAGGTCCTTGGTCTTTTCTGACATGTAGAACGAAGGTCCTTTGATTTACTCTTGAGATCACAATGTTGTATGATATTTACCATCAAAATAGGCAAATCTTTGCAAAAAAAACTGAATTTCGCTTAGTGCTTATATATATAAAGAATTTGTGACGATCCGACCCGTCGACTCATGAGAACCGCTCCATTTTTTCCATTTCCTGCTTCGTTATGCTTCATTATCAGTGTCTTGTGTGAACGAATTAAATTGGGTTGATTTTTGAAAGGAAATGAGACACTTAGTCTCTTTAAGGAAGACTTGTTTTGGAAAAGTCAACCGGATGTTGACCTATGCGTTAGAGGGCTCGGATGTGGATTCCAACAATTCGGTTAGCTTTGGGGGATGATTTGTGACTTAGGAGCGTGATCGGAAGTGATTTTGGAGGTCCAGTGTAGAATTAGGCTTGAATTGGCGAAGTTAGTATTTTGGCGAATTCCGGTTGATAGGTGAGATTTTGATCCGAGGGTTGGAATGGAATTTTGAGAGTTGTTGTAGCTTCGTTATGTGATTTGGGATGTGTGCGTAAAATTTCAGGTCATTCGGAGGTGATTTGGTTGGGTTTTTGATCAAATGCGTGTTTCGGAAGTTTTAGAAGAACTTAGGCTTGAATTCGATGAGAATCGATGATTTTTATTGTTGCTTGATGTGTTTTGATGATTGGAGCAAGTTTGAATGATGTTTAAGGATGGATTGACACTTTTGGTTGAGGTCCCAAGGGCCTCGGGGTGATTTCGGATGGCCATCGGGATGATTTTTGGACTTGGTAAGATTGCTATATATCTGGTATCTGGTATTTCCGCATCTGCGGAGAAGTAACCGCAGATGCTGTTGCGCAGGTGCAATCAATGACTGGGATGGAAGAATCCGCAGATGCGAAAGGGGAGCCGCATCTGCGAGGCCGCAGATGCGGTAGAATAGTCGCAGGTGCGAAAAGGTGAGGTCATGGTGCTTCCGCAGAAGCGGACAAATATTCGCAGAAGCGGAGTCCGCATATGTGGATAGGGGACCGCAGAAGCGGTCGTTGGTTTAATGAAGATCCGCAGAAGCGGTAGCCGCAAATGCGGTAATGGAACCGCATATGCGAAAATCACTATTCTCAAAAGGGTGGGTTTTAAAACTCATTTTGTTTCGCGAGCTTAAGTTCATTTCCACCATTTTTGATCGACCATGAGAGCTCTTGGATAGAAATTGAAGGGGATTTCGACAAGGTGTGATTGGAGGTGAATTCTTTGGCCTGAATACATGATTTAATGGTAGAATGTACATGGAAATTTGTGGAAATTCATCAAAAGAGGGTAAAGCTAGGGCTTGAAAATTTTGTATTTTAAAGTAGAATTTGAGGGGTCAAATGGACTTCGATTTTGGTAATTTTGAGATGTATAGACTCGTGGCGAGATAAGGAATCGGTTGGTGTGAAATTTTCTGAATTTTGAGAAGTGGGCCCGAGGCTTGGGGTTTTGCAAATTTCGGAATTTTTGATATTTTTCGATTGGGTGTTGTCCCATTGGCATATTGTGATGTATTCGATCTAATTTTGGATAGATTCGACACGCGTGGAGGTCGGTTTGAGGGGCAGAGGCATCGCGAGCTAGAGAATTCGCCGGTTCAAGGTAAGTAATGACTGTAAATGATATCCTGAGCGTTTGAAACCTCGGATCGCACATCGTAGTGCTATATTTAGGTGACTTGCACGCCGAATAGTGGGCGTGGGGTAGAGCACCGTTGGGGATTGTGACTTAGTCTGTCCCGATTGATGAATTTACTGGGTATTTGACTGAATTTTACTTGTTATCATTGTGATTTAGGCTGATTGCCATATTTGGGGTTCGTGCCAACTATTTGAATCCTTTGGGGATTATTATCGTTGTTTCCTCACTGTTTTGACTTATTACTTGAACTCGGTCATACTGTTTCTCCACTATTTTATAACTCAACGACTTTTACTCAGATTTGAGTCTTAAATGATAATTTGGGCTAAGAAATACTGTTTTACTAATGCCCGAGGGGCTTGTGATGATATTCTGATTGAGTGTGGCCAAGGTCCAGATGTGAGGATACACTGAGTGTGGCCGAGGGCCACATGTGAGGATACAGTCGGTGATATGAGGCCGAGGGCCTGGATGTGAGGGTTTATATTATGGATCGGGCTACACGCCGCAACGATGGATCGGGCTGCACACCGCAGCGCTATATATATATTGGATCGGACTGCATGACGCAGTGAAATAGTGCTTGGGCTGTAGGAGCCCCTCCGGAGTCGGTACCCCCACAGTGAGCGCGGGTACCCATATGGATCAGGTTGTACGCCGCAGCGAGATATGGATCGGGCTGCACGCTGCAGTGAGATATTGATTGGGCTGCATGCCGCAACGATATGTGGACCGGGCTGCACGCCATAGCGGTTACTATATAATACTGTTCTGAGGGTGATCTGAGAGAGAGAGCCCGAGCGGCTGAGAGTGAGCCCGAGGGGCTGGTACTGTTTTGAGATATTGCTTGAGGGGCAAACTTTTATGTGCTCATCTTGCATATTTATTTGTCTTTTTACCTGTCATATTGCAGTATTTGTGCCCGAGGGGCGGATTTTCTGTGCTTATCAGCACTAAATGTTTTTGAAATCGTTTTCGTAACTACTGAAAAGATCATTTTCAAAAGAGATTTAAACTTAGCCAAGATGTTTCCAAAGATTTCACAACCTTACTGTTTTCTCAAAAGGATTATACCCTGCTTCTATACAACATGATGGTTTGCTTTACGTGATTTCTTACTGCTCAGTTATTATTTACTTTTGTTACTCACTGAGTTGGAGTACTTACTTTACTCCCTGCACCTCGTGTGCAGATGCAGGTATCTATTCACCCGGTAGCGGGTTCGGGCCGATCAGAGGCAAAGTTATATGAGTTAAGGAGGTGACTATCAGCGTTCGCAGCACCATGTTTTTCTCTTTGTTCATTATTTCGATTTTGTATATTTTAGACATTGTAGTGGATTTGCATTATGATAGACGCTCGTGACTTGTGACACCCCGGTTTGGGCTATGTTGGGTTGTATTTCCGCTAATCAATGTTATTAAGTCATATTTAAGCTGTTTATTTATGCTTAACTATCTTTGAAAAGACAAGTTAGGTTAGTTGGCTGGCCTTGTCTTCACGAGAGACGTCATCACGACCATTGCGGGGTTTGGGTCGTGACAAGTTGGTATCAGAGCCTAGGTTCCTAGGTCTCACTAGTCATGAGCAGGTTTAGTAGAGTCTCGCGGATCGGTACGGAGACGTCTGTATTTATCCTCGAGAGGCTGCAGAACCTTTAGAAAAACTTCACATTCTTGAATTCTTATCGTGCGTTCTTGATTCAGTTTGAAAAGAAACTCTTGAAATTCCTTCCGCGCGTTTGTATACGCGCAGGAGCGCTCGGTATCAGAGGTGCCTTGATGGCTTGTGATTCCCCGATCAAGGGGTGAGATGTGATCTCTGTGAGTTTGATGTTGGTCCAGTCTGGAGGACTTGAGGCCGGATCTTTACCAATGGCTTGAGCACCGAGGTGCTGATTGTGTGAGCAAGTGTTTTGAGCTTATATGCTCGGTATAGTCCCTATTAGCGAGAATGACAGTTGGATATCTATGTGATGAGTATGTTAGTACTGCGAGATGTATCTATATGACTTGGTAGTGACGTAGGAGTCTGCTGGATAATAGATGAACTGTTAAATGTTCGATTCCTATTGTGATTTGATGTGTAGCCCAAATTATGGGCGCGTGAAGGATCGTTTTGTGTCTCTAAGTTAGGGAGTGAAGTGCATTTCATGTGGCGGTATGAGTTCAGACCCAGGAAGACTAAGTGACTGTGTAATATGTATGACGGTGGAAGGTATACAGAAATGTTATATTGAGGCAAAGCAGGTGGGTTATCTCCTGCGGAGTGTTCTTAAATAGTGTGATCCTTATATGTACGTTAGAAAGTCTCATGTGTAATTGAAGGGTACGTGTCGAAATTTGAAATTTTTGGTCGCTTAAGAGAGTGGATTCTAACTGATGTGGGGATAAATGCGAGATTTGCAGAGGATTACAGCACTGGATGATCTGTGTTTTCGCAAACTTATAAATGATTTGAGTTTAATATCACTATGGTATTGTGGCATCAATAGAGTAAAAAGTGTATGAGTTATTGAGTGTATCTCGATCTATGGCTTCGAGCCAAGTGAGGGAGTCTGTTGTGTGCAATTGATTACACGGTAGGGTGCTATGTTGGCTTCAGTTGGGGCATGCGGGTGAGTTAGCTATGACTAGAGTAAAGGAAAATTACGATAAAGGTTATATGGTGCTTCGCAGATGTGTGAGAATCACCAGATGTCTTAAGCTGTTGTTGGTAAACGATGCTCGATGCATAGAGCAGGAAGTTGTTTGTTTGTATTGGGATGAGGTCATATCCTACGGTGTCAGAGTGCTAATGAGGTACGATTATTTCTACTCGTTGGGTCAGGTAATTTTTAGTTTGAATAAGAGTGAATGACTTTCGAGAATGGTTCTAATGTGCTCAAGATTCTGCAAAAAACAATCAGGTATTTTAAGTTGCATGTGTGGTTAGAAACTGTGTTTTCATTAGAAGAGGTTCAGATTTGTGGTATTTCTGGGTTAATTATGGGGTTCTATGTATCCGTATCAGGAGAGTAACAATAACGGATTCGGCTTCGCAGGAAGTTCTTCAGATTAAAGTATTCGGGAGTGTGATGTTTCTAGTAATATTTGAGAGAGTATTCGACAGCTTATGGGTCTTAGACAGTGTGGTCTTGTGCTTAGGTCTCGTGTGGTAAGCCTGGGTTGAGGCATTGTGGTGCTACAGCAAGGGAATATCAAGTGGATGATGAATCAGAAGGGAAATTAGATAGATGGATATGATTAATTTCTTTGTATGTGTTCTAGGTAATGAGCCCTTACAGGTATTTTGCAGCAAAGCTCTTGAGTTCTGACGGCTTGCTTAGCTTGGTTTGGATAGAAAAATTTAGTCCTGGCAGTTTAGCTTGTGCAAATAGAATTGAGAGAGGGTTCTCGTTGGGTTTTACTGTGGTTTGGAGATGTATATTTTCTATGGGTATACGGAGCATGGGATGTGTAATTATTTTCTTCCGAATGGAATCAGTGGAAGTTCTTGGCTAGATGAGTTATAGTTCAGTTCTGAAAAGAAGTTCCTAAAATTCTTAGGCAACGAGTAGCCTTAGGTTGTGGAAATGGTACTGCTAATTGGAAGTGATTTGACGAGAGTATTTGTCTCGGAAAAGAGTAATGTGATTAAACTGATGATACTTCGGTAGTATTGTGGCACTTTCTTGTTGGGTCGACCGGTGGTATTCGGGTTTGCTTGGTGGCATAGGAAATTTTAAAGTATCTATCGTGGAGTGATTAGGTATTAAAGGTGAGCACGTACTCGGACAGCAAAATCTAGGATCGAATATGATGATTCGTGTGCTATATGGAGTTTGAGACTGGGAGTTCTCATGTACAGGCTATGTCGTGGTTATGGTTCGTGTGTATTTGGCACTGTTTAGCAACCACCGGGAGTTGGAGGCCCGAGTGGATCTTTCTTTGCTTGGTATGTTAGGTTTTGGATATGGTATTGGAGTGTAGACTGGGTGTCTCAGTGTTGGGTTATTCTGGACTATCGCGCTATGGGCTATGCCGGAAACACCACGAGTTGAGTGGCGAGGTACGTCGAATTATGTTCTAGCAGAGTGGTTTGTATTTCAAGGACTAGCGAATGGCTGGGGAGGATTGCTTTTATTAATTGGGCATTCGTGATGGATGTCAGTGCAAAGGTTTCTACCATTGATTCAATTCTGGTGTTGAGGGACGTTTCGGATGCATTTCTTGTGGCCGAGCATGTCGCCGGACGAGGTTGTGAATTTCAGTATTGATTTGATGTCGGGCACCGTATCGTATGGCCCCGGTAGGAGCTGTAGTAGTGGAAGGAGCAGCTTCAGGCTTCCTTGATGATTGGTTCGTTGGCAGGTCAATGTGGATGCGTGTTCTACCTTGAGTTGGCTTGGTTGGCCCCGATTTGTATTGTTGAGGGATAGGTCGATTCGATCATTATTGAGCTTGTTAGTGATCTGGGGAGATCTAAGAGTTGCTTTTTTGTGTTGCGAGGCATTATGAATTGTTGGTTATGGGCACATATGGTGCGATTCCATAGGGGGATTCATTGTGGAAGTCGAGCGGGAAAAGTAATTGAGTGTTGCTCGGTGAATGGAGTATCGGTTATGACCTATCGGGTTGCATGGTATATGCTATTTGTCTCACTGTGGGTATGATGATGTGCTTTGGTTCCAGACGTCAAATGGTGCGTGGTTGTCGATTTTGAGCATAGTGACTTGAGGTATTTCATGTGTAACCATGTTCGGATAGGATCGCGCATTGTAGCGAGGCCACGTGGAAATATGATCTTTTGGGGTAGATTCTTGTATTCTATTTCTATGATGTGAGACAGGGTCTCAGCGTGGTATTGTGATGGTACTGATGAGCTTGAGGTATAACTCTTTCGTTTGGGGTCATTTTCATTATTTGAGTATTTTCAGACCGTTTCTTACCGGTGCGCGAATTATGCGAGTTGTTGCTTAGGCCTGCATTGATGTGTCCTATCACCAGAGTGGTGTGTTGGATTCGAGGTGATCGTTGAGGTCATTAATGAATACGAACGGATTTGATTTCAGCTTGTTGGAAGGATAATATCGAGGTTCGGCTCGGAAATCTATTGTGGTATTAGCCAAAAAGGAAAGTGACTTCATGAATGGTTGACCTGGGAAATGGTTATGATTTATTGCATGTTTCCTTTATCATTGGCAGTATGTGAAAATGTTGGAATGAGACTTTAGTTGATAAGAGGTTTCCTATCGATATTCGATCGTTATGTGCAGCTACTATGAATATAAGTTATCGTTTTGAGTGTTTGAGTTATGTGGTGCATCATATGATTGCACCTGAGGTTGCAGGTATGTGTTATTACAGCTGGTTAGGGCTTATTTTGAGTATAGATGTGAGGTTCTGATCTTGTGTATGATTTCGGAAAGTACAATGTGGTTTTATGGTTTATAGACTAGATGGATTGTCAAAATTCAGCTATGTTATGTTATCGGACCTATGCGAGATAGGGTGACGTGGGATCACCCTCGGGTATATGCATGGTAAGGTTATGCAACTATTGGTTGGCTTCTAAAACGACTCTAGGTACGCTCAAGGACGAGCATTTTGTTTAAGTTGGGGAGGATGTGACGACCCGACCCGTCGTCTCATGAGAACCACTCCATTTCCCCAATTTCCTGCTTCGTTATGCTTCATTATTAGTGTCTTGTGTGAACGAGTTGAATTGTGTTGATTTTTGGAAGGAAATGAGACACTTAGTCTCTTTAAGGAAGGCTTGTTTTGGAAAAGTCAACCGGATGTTAACCTATGAGTTAGAGGGCTCGGATGTGGATTCCAACGATTCGGTTAGCTTCGGGGGATGATTTGTGACTTAGGAGCGTGATCGGAAGTGATTTTGGAGGTCCGGTGTAGAATTAGGCTTGAATTGACGAAGTTAGTATTTTGGCGAATTCCGGTTGATAGGTGAGATTTTGATTCGTGGGTCGGAATGGAATTTCGAGAGTTGTTGTAGCTTCGTTATGTGATTTGGGATGTGTGCGTAAAATTTCATGTCATTCGGAGGTGATTTGGTTGAGTTTTTTATCAAATGCGTGTTTCGGAAGTTTTAGAAGTACTTAGACTTAAATTCGATGAGAATCGATGATTTTTAGTGTTGCTTGATGTGTTTTGATGATTGGAGCAAGTTTGAATGATGTTTTAGGATGGTTTGGCACTTTTGGTTGAGGTCCCAGGGGCCTCGGGGTGATTTCGGATGGCCATCGGGATGATTTTTGGACTTGGTAAGATTGCTGTATATCTGGTATCTGGTATTTCCGCATCTGCGGAAAAGTAATTGCAGATGCGGTTTCGCAGGTGCGGAAGAAAGATCGCATGTGCGGTCAATGGCTGGGATGGAAGAATCCGCAAATGCGGAAGGGGAGCCGCATCTGCGAGGCCGCAGATGCGGTAGAATAGTCATATGTGCGAAAAGGTGAGGCCATGGTGCTTTCGCAGAAGCAGACAAATATCCGCAGAAGCGGAGTCCGCATATGCGGATAGGGGACTGCAGAAATGGTCGTTGGTTTAATGAAGATCCGCAGAAGCGGAATTATAACCGCAAAAGCGGTAGCCGCAAATGCGGTAATGGAACCGCGGATGCGAAAATCATTGTTCTCAGAAGGGTTTTAAAGCTCATTTTGTTTCGCGAGCTTAAGTTCATTTCCACCATTTTTGATCGACCTTGAGAGCTCTTGGACAGAAATTGAAGGTGATTTCGACTAGGTGTGATTGGAGGTGAGTTCTTTGGCCTAAATACATGATTTAATGGTAGAATTAACATGCAAATTTGTGAAAATTCATCAAAAGAGGGTAAAGCTAGGGCTTGAAAATTTGGTATTTTAAAATGGAATTTGAGGGGTCAAATTGAATCCGATTTTGGTAATTTTGATATGTATAGACTCGCGGCGAGATAAGGAATTCGTTGGTGTAAAATTTTCTGAATTTCGAGAAGTGGGCCCGGGGCTCGGGCTTTTGCAAATTTCGGGATTTTTTATATTTTTCGATTGGGTATTGTCCCATTGGCATATTGTGATGTATTCGCTCTAATTTTGGATAGATTCGACGCGCGTGGACGCCGGTTTGAGGGGTAGAGGCATCGCGAGCTAGAGAATTCGCCGGTTCAAGGTGAGTAATGACAGTAAATGATATCCTGAGGGTTTGAAACCCCGGATCGCACATCGTAGTGCTATATTGAGGTGACTTGCACGCCGGATAGTGGGCGTGGGGTAAAGCATCGTTCGGGATTGTGACTTGGTCTGTCCCGATTGATGAATTTACTGGGTATTTGACTGAAATTTACTTGTTATCATCGTGATTTGGGGTGATTGCCATATTTGGGCTTTGTGCCAACTATTTGAGTCCTTCGGGGATTATTATCACTGTTTCCTCACTGTTTTGACTTATTACTTGAACTCGGTCATACTGTTTCTCCACTACTTTAGAACTCAGCCGCTTTTACTCAGATTTGAGTCTTATATGATAATTTGGACTGAGAACTATTGTTTTACTAATACCCAAGGGGCTTGTGATGATATTCTGACTGAGTGTGGCCGAGGGCCAGATGTGAGGATACACTGAGTGTGGCCGAGGGCCAGATGTGAGGATACACTGGGTGATATGAGGCCAAGGGCCTGGATGTTAGGGTTTATATTATGGATCGGGTTGCACGCCGCAGCGATAGTTATATGGATCGGGCTGCACGCCGCAGAGGTATATATATATTAGATCGGACTGCACGCCGCAGTGATATAGCGCTTGGGCTGTAGGAGCACCTCCGGAGTCTCTACCCCCATAGTGAGCGTGGGTACCCATATGGATCGGGCTGCACGTCGCAGCGAGATATGGATTGGGTTGCACGCCACAGCGATATGTGGATCGGGCTACACGCCATAGCGGTTACTATATAATACTGTTATGAGGGTGATCTGAGAGAGAGAGAGCCCGAGGGATTGAGAGTGCTGCTGAGTGTGAGCCCGAGGGGCTGGTACTGTTTTGAGATATTGCCCGAGGGGCGGACTTTATGTGCTCATCCTGCATATTTATTTGTCTTTTTACATGTCATACTGTGGTATTTGTGCTCGAGGGACGGATTTTCTGTGCTTATCAGCACTAAATTTTTTTGAAATCGTTTTCGTAACTTTTGAAAAGATCATTTTCAAAAGAGATTTAAACTGAGCCAAGATGTTTCCAAAGATTTCACAGCCTTACTGTTTTCTCAAAGGATTGTACCCTGCGTCTATACAGCATGATGGTTTGCTTTACGTGATTTCTTACTGCTCAGTTATTATTTACTTTTGTTACTCACTGAGTTGGAGTATTCACTTTACTCCTGCACCTCGTGTGCAAATGCAGGTATCTGTTCACCCGGTAGCGGGTTCGGGCCGATCAGAGGCAGAGTTATATGAGTTAAGGAGGTGACTGTCAGGGTTCGCAGCACCATATTTTTCTCTTTGTTCATTATTCCGATTTTGTATATTTTAGACCTTGTAGTGGATTTGCATTATGATATATGCTCGTGACTTATGACACCCCAGTTTGGGCTGTGTTGGGTTGTATTTCCGCTAATTAATGCTATTAAGTCATATTTAAGCTGTTTATTTATGCTTAACTATCTTTGAAAAGACAAGTTGAGTTAGTTGGCTGGCCTTGTCTTCACGAGAGAGGCCATCACGACCAGTGTGGGGTTTGGATCGTGACAGAATTAAACCGCTAGATTTTTTAAATAGAAAATTTGTACAAGCAACTCAAACAATTATTTGCAAAACTAAAAGATTTCAGCTAATATGAGCTTTAAGCTACATAATTCTGTTTCAAGCTACCATTTTGCTATTTGGCATATATTCTTTGTTTTTCTTCACACTGCATTGAGTTCTACTAATAATAAAGTTTGTGCAGTTGACATTTATATGCAAGATGTTTGGTCATGATGGAGATCACCCAATTTAGGTTTTCCAGTCTCCTAGTGGGTATTTATCGAAGATTATATCGATTTTTATTCTTACGAGTAAGTTTTCATATTTTGTATGAATTTTCGCGGCATTAAACTTAGAAGTCATACAATAACATCGATTCATTACTACTTTGTTCATCATGCCCGTGTGATTGAAGTGCTATTCTTTTGGTTTCTTTTATCGAAGTTTACTAAAAATTGTTGGTTAGATGTTAGAAACCAATTGGTTTGGAAGTGAGGGTATCTGGTAGAGTTGCTTTTCACTTTATGCTTTAACTGAATTTTTATGTTTTTGTTTGTTTCTACTGGCTTTTGCCTCTTTATACATGCATAACTCATTTCAGCCATAAAGTAATGGTGGTTAAAATTCCATTTAGAAAAAAGGGAAAAGTTTCGCATGGAATTGCCTCTTATTCCTTGATGTTTTTTGGTAAAATTGGAAGAGTAAATAAATAAATTATTTGGAGGATCTAATTTTTTTTGAGTTTATCAAAATTTGCTAGAATTATCCGTCACAAAGTGGCCATGCTTTCTATAAGCTTTTCTTTTTTTTTCTTTTTACCTTTTTGCTTAACTTTTCATGTAGAATAAATAAAGAATTGTGCTAATCGTTTGAGAATCTTATTTTGAATGATACTACTGAAAAAATTAAAGAGACATCTGGTTCGTTTTGAGAAAATTGTGGAAGAAACCTTGGCTGTTGCTTATTCCACTCGGATTTTGGGTTGAGGAACAAATTTGTTGTTTATTTGCTATGCAATAATCAATGAGCAGCTGGAAGAGTTTCAAATTGATCTTTTGGCCAGTGATATTATTGTATAATAACGTTATTAAACCTTGAATTTAAGGAATGACTTTACTTTCTACATGAAAGAGGCATGTCAATGCATTTTTACTTATCAAAAATAAAAGAAGCATGATCAAGTATCTTTAAAGCTAATGTCAACAATAACTATAATTCCTATTAGCTTCTTGAAAGAAAATAAATAAAAAGAAACATAATTTTAATTAACCTGTTACGATACCGAGTATAATAAAAACACAATAATGTTGAGGAAATTTGCCTTTAGTAGGTTTGATTCTTACGACACGAAATGCTTTTACTTGCAAATCAAACAATGTGATTGTAGAAAATGCACTACTTTTTTTTTTTTTTTTTTTGAATATGGTATATGCTTTTAATGTTAGCGTAGCGTTTGAGAATGAATTTTCATATGCAGTTTCCAAAGGCAAAAGAGTGCTATCCTGTTGAAATATGTTAGGAATGGTTTTCTATTGGGAAGACTACTGAGAACCAATAGGTAATGGCAAATAGAAACACCAGTTAGTTTTGCGATTTGAATTCAATTTTAGTTTACTTTTTAGTTTGGTAATTCTTGCATGTTTTTAGAAGGAAAAAAAGGGCTTTAGGGAGAGGCCAGTAGTTTGGTCATCAGAATACCATCTTTAAGTGTAAGATAGTCTATTCTACTTACCTTCTAAAAAGAGTGTAAAATAGTTCATTACAACATGATTTCTGGCAAGCATCTTTTATTCAATCACATTTTTTACAAAATTTATTAATGCTTTTGAGTTCAAGTTACTGGAATATTTTTCAAATGAAAAGCTATTGTTCTTTCTTTGTTTTTGACTATTTCTTTTAAAATTTAAAGGCCACGAAGAACTTCAGTTGTCGTTTTAGAAGCCCTAATAAGCACTTTGAATGATTTTATTTTTGAGGAATATCAAAATAGTATAGGATCGTTGTACTTGTTAATTATTTATACTTATCTATTATTCTGGTTATATTGATCTTACCTAAGCACAAAATACCTTTAGTTTTCGAAATTTTAAGTTTTTGTGGTTTATAATAGACGTTATCATTATTTGGGTTCAGATTTGAGAAGGAAAAGGTGTGAAGTCTTCCAATTGAATGATTATAGACTTTGTGAGCGGTTCTATTGAGCTTTAAGTGTCCGTTGAGCAAACCATTTGCTAAATTGCAATCTATAATATATAAATGCAGAAGCAGACCTTTGCAGGATGCTCTAGAGAGCTTCAGAGCACTCCACTCCATTCTTGGTATTCATGGTCATTATATTCTATAACGTGGAGTCACTTCTAGCAAATTGGCATTGCAATGTTGCTCCTATGAGTTTTTATGTTCAGTTTATTTCTTTCCGTCATATTTATGAAACAATATTTATGACTATAACATAGACAAAAATTGATCATTCAACATGTGTAGAGGTAAGGTCTGCGTACACACTACTCTCCTCAGACCCCACTAAGTGGGATTATAATGGGTTGTTGTTGTTGTTGTTGTTGTATCTTTCCAGTTAGCGAGATAAAATGGGTTCCTTTCACTTGACTGGTTAGTTAGGAGTGATCTTTTTTCGCATATCTCCGCACTTTTTCTCTTTCAAGCTAGGAGGATTGGCCAATAGAGGTTCCTAAAAGGAAATATATATGTTGTGGATAAATATACATCCAAGTATGTGTAATAAATATAAGAGGTTGCAGATTTGATTCTTTTATAAAGTTATAGTGTTCTTCGGAGAATAATTCTGTTTTACGAGTATGTTTCAAATATTTTCTTTTTCAGATATAATCGATAGGTACCAAGCTACAGTCTTACGATTTAGTGCTAACTTCTGAAATTTGACATTCTTAGGAACGTATCTTCTGAGGAGGAAGAAGAGCTTGGAGGCAGAAGATGATGATAGATGAAATCCAGTGGCCCTGCTAAGAAGAAAGTTTTAATGATTTTTTGGATGATAGATAAAAAATGACATGATAATTTCTGCTTTTCAGTCTGCTTTTCAGGAGAACACAATCTGCATGAAGGAATGAGACCAAGTAAAATGCGTCATGACATAAAAGGAAGCAACATATTGGAAGAAGTACTTGATGCCAAGGTCTCGGGATTCAGTCTTATAAAGACCTCTTGAGAACAATATCCATTCAAAATTATATAAAAGGCAATTTGAATGTTTTTATGCCTTCATGGTACATGTGTTATCTAGCAATTGGCATGTGGCATTGTCTATATTTGATTTGATAATAACTTACATGTACAAACTTTTAGTATTTACAATTTCATATTAAAATAAGGTTGATAAAAAATTGTTGTTTCAACTTTCAAAATATTGGGCCCGTGTTAACATGGTCATCACAGTCTAGTATCACATAGAGAGAGGAGATAGCCGAAAAACAAACAAAAAAAATCAACGACCCCTGATATCATCTTCTTCGACCTTCAGCATAGCCATAATCTTCTTCTTCTTGATTGAAACAAAACCAACAAGACCCTTCTAAGCAAAAGACGACACCCTAAGCTTCTTCTTCTTCAACCTTTAATAGACCCTCTCTCTTTCTCGACTGAAAAGAACCGGCCCCTCCCCATCGCCGTAAACTAGCATACACCACCCTCACCCATCTCCCTCACGCCAAACACACACACACACACACACACATACACACACACAGCTGCAACTCCACCAAAGCAACACCGTGAAGCTTCACCCATGGCCACATGTTTCTATCACCACCGTCAGAGGCGGATCCAAGATTTCAGCAGGATGGGTGCACCATTATCCGACCTAGCATTTGATTTGATTTTCTAAAACTTACCTTGGAGAACTATCAATAATAGCATCATTGTTTATAGTTAAAGTGTTAAACTCAATATTTAATTCAAGGATATATCAAAGGGTGAACCAAAAAAGAGAAGAATGCATGGAAAAAAAAAAGGCAGTGCATGAGATTTGAACAGAACAAAAAAGAACGAAAAAGAGAAATAGAAATAAAAAAATGGCTTAGAGATGGAAGATAGGCAAGTGGATTTAAACACTAGATGTGGGGGTCAATGGTGCACAAAGCTACCACTGCACCAAATACCCTTTTGACCATGGGTTCCCACGTGAAAATTTAAGTACTTTGTCCGAAAAATGTCCCTGTGATACACAGACTAAGGAGGGGAGCATGGGTGCACGTGCCCTATGCCCTTCCACGTGAATCCGCCTCTGCTTTTGACCATGGGTTCCCACGTGAAAAAATTAAGTATTTTATCCAAAAAACATCCCTGTGATACACAGACTAAGGAGGGGAGCATGGGTGCACGTGCCCCATGCCCTTCCACGTGAATCCGCCTCTGACCACCGTAGGTCTGATAGAGAACCACCATGAATGACCCTTGAAGTGCGAGTACGTCGGATTTAGGGTTTCTCCGGCAATGTTTGAGGTCTGTTTAAGGCTCACCATCGAAGCTTCGATCGAAGCACTTGTTCGAGCTCTCTGTTCAATTTTTTGGTCGAGGTGCCGATTTGGTTCAAGTTTGTTGATTCATGTTTCTTCTTGCGGTTTGTTTCAATCCTATGTCGCAGATTCACTCGAGTCGGTTTAAGTTGTTGTAATCGTTGAAGTTCCATTAATTGAAAAGCTTTAATTTCAGGTCCGTTTCTACTCTTTCTTGCTTTATTTTGTGGTGAAGCTTATAGATATTGGTACATTTTCTCAGTTTGAGCATAAAATAGAGCATTGAAAATATTTGTTCACATTTGTTGTTGTTGTTTAACTAGGAACATTAGTATAATATTTATGTTTATTCCCAATATATTTCCTGTAGCATTGCTATTCTTAAGTTGCTCTCATCTGCTATGTCAATAGTTGCTTTAGTTAGTTTCCTTTACTAGAATACCTTGTCTGTTTCTCTACTCAATTCCTTGTAGATGTTTTTTTTTTGTATTGTGATTTTTCTATTTCATTTGTTATTAGTTTGATAAGAGTTAACAAGATAAGTTTTGGTTGTTTTGATTACAATCTTTTAGCAATAATTTGTAATGCTTTTGGGTCCAATCAATTATACGTTGGTAAATTTAGGCAAAAATTTTGAGTTGCTGTCTTGATCTTGATTTGAGCGACTTTAAAAGTCTTAGTACCACTAGTGGGCAACACTTCATCCATTTATAATAATCTCAAATTAGATTTGGAAATAAATTATGTAGCTTGCTTTAGGAGCGATTAATAAATAATCATCGTGACTATGGATATGGTTCCCGTGGTATACTCATTAGGGGTGTACATAGGCCGGGTTGGTTCGAATTTTTCAATTACCAAACCAAACCAATAGTGTCGGATTTTTGAATCTATAAACCAAACCAAACCAACGAAATCGGATTTTTCGGGTTTTTTCGGGTTTTCGCGCTTTTTTTTCCGATAAGTTTTCATAGCACAAATATATAACTTGTGCTCTACATACGTCTCTAATCCTACAAGGATACTGTCACGACCCAATTCTCAGACCCGGTCGTGATGGCGCCTCTCGAAGACAAGGCCAACCAACAAAACAACAATGCCTCATTTAACAGTTAATGGACATAAATGAATGAATAATACGACTTAATGGCAATACTAACTGATATTTACCACCCAATACAATCCTACCGGGGTGTCACAAGTCACGAGCATCTAGAAGGATTATTAATACAACTACAAGGTCTGTAATGCATAGAAATGAATCTGGAACTCAAGAGGAAGAAACTCGGTGCCGCGAACGCTGGCGGTCACCTTGCTCAGCTTCAATAGTCATACCTTCAATCAGCTAGTAACCCGCTACCGGGTGAACAATACCTGCAACTACACGCGGGGTGCAGGGAGTAAAGTGAGTACTTCCAACTCGGTGGTAATAAGAGTAGATAATAACTGAGTAGTTAGAAATCATGTAAGAACACTCCATCATGCTATATAGGACAGTACAACCTTTTGAGCAAACAGTAAAACTGTGAAAATCCTTTAGAAATATCTAGCTCAGTTAAAAACCTTCTTTAAAAAAAAATCTTTTTTCCAACAGTAAGCATATGAATGCGATATCAGGTAGTGCAATTCCGCACACAAGTCAGCTCCTCGGACACAACACTCTATTTACAAATAACACCAGGGTATCTGGTACATAGTGCAAGAAATAGCATAGATGCCAATGATATGAGAGTGCTAAATGTCATGCCACGTAGTACAGACAGGAATCAATGCGTGAATGCAATGCAATGCACATGTCCGCTGCGGCGTACAGCCCGATCCATTTGGGTACCCGCGCTCACTGTGGGGGTTCATACTCCGGAGGGGCTCCTATAGCCAAGCGCAATATCAATATCACACCACTGTGGCGTGCAGCCCGATCCATCCTCAGTCCAGAAATGCACATAAACCCCTTGGGCAATAGTAAAATAGCAGTTCTCAGCCCAAAACATCAGTAAAATATCATTTAAGTTTTCAAATCTTAGAAAGATGGCTGAGTTTGCAAAACAATATTTAGAACCTTGGACTGAGATCAAATAATATGCAACGTAATGCAAAAACAGTGATATCAATCCCTGAAGGATTCAAATAATC
>MU720092.1:31225-45157 GCA_026770625.1 Nicotiana glauca | reverse complement strand
TCTCAACATAGCACTACATAGTGCAAATACGGGGTTTCCAACCCTCAGTACATCATTTATAACCATTACTTACCTAAAGCCGGCCGAAATCCTAGCTTGCCTTGCACTTCCCTCGCAAATCAACCTCCTCGTGCGTAGAATCTGGCCAAAACCACAAGGAATATGTTATGATAAGCTAATGGGACATAACCCAATTGAAAGAACTCGAAAAACACCCAAAAACACGAAGTTGGCAAAACCCGAGCCCCGGGCCCACGTCTCAAAAAATTGTAAAATTAACATCACCGGCTTCCTTATCTCTCCATGAGTTCATACATACCAAATTCACAAAAATCAGAGTCCATTTGACCCCTCAAATCACTAGTTTAAACTCTTTCAAATTTCAAGCCCTAACCTCCATTTTTAACCTTAATTCCCTTGGATTTTAGGTGTTAATCCATGTTTTTACACCATAATAACGTAATCTAAGACCAAGAATCCATACCTGATGAAAACTCTCGAAACCCTCTTCAAAATCGTCCAAAAATCGCCTAAGTCCGAAGCCCCAACTGTTTTCCCCTTCAAAATTCGTGAAGGAACTTAATATTGTTCTGCCCAGTCATTTCTACTTATGCGGTCCATGCACCGCACCTGCGGCTTCCGCTTTTTTGGTCAAAACACTGCTTATGCGGTTCAACATAAAAATCCCAAGGCCGCTTCTACGATCGAAATCTGCTTATGCGGTGTCTGCTTTTGCGGAAAGACTTCCGCTTTTGCGGAATATACCAGGCCCCCCTCAAGGACCGCTTCTGCGACCCTATAGCTGCATCTGCGGAACCGCTCCTGCGGCTCCTTTTCCGCAGATGCGGAAATACCAGAAGCCAGAAGATCAGACCTGCTGCATGCTTCCAAAATTCCCGTTTAACCATCCGAAATCACCCCGAGGCCCCCGGGACCTCAACCAAAAGCACGAACACATCCTAAAACCTTATTCAAACAACACTAAAACCATTAAATCACATGGAATTCAAGCCTAAGTTCAACCAAACTTTCGAAACTCGCATTCGATCGAAAACCCGACCAAACGATGTCTGAATGACCTGAAATTACACACACATATCCAAAATCACCTAACGAAGCTATAGCAACTCTCAGAATTCTATTCCGACCCTCGAATCAAAATCTCACCTATCAACCGGAATCCGCCAAAATTCAAACTTCGCCAATTCAAGCCTAATTCTACACCGGGCCTCCAAATTTAATTCTGATCGTACTCCTAAGTCAAAAATCATCCCCCAAAGCTAATCGAACCAACAGAACTCAAATCCGAGCCCTCTAACTATATAGTCAACTTCCGGTTGACTTTTCCAAAACAAGCTTCCTTCTAAGAGTCTAAGTGCCTCATTTTCGACTAAAATCAATCCAACTCTACCCAATCAACTCAGATACTGATATTAAATCATAGAGAAATATAATATGGGGGGAATGGGGCAGTAACTCGCGTGACAATGGGCCGGGTCGTCACACTCCCCTTACCCGGTCCATCCCCCTCATTTAACTAAACGAACCTGTTTTGCTCCCTGCTAAGTAATCTGAACCGTTAATATCGTTAAATCTAACGGTTCAGGTTAATTATCCTAATTCTAATATATCAAACCCCCCAAACCCGACCTTCCCTTTCAGAACCCCCTCCCCATACCGTCTTTCACCCTTCAGAGACTAGTTTTTCCCTCCGCCTTCCACCGCCTTACTCCGCCCACCGAAAATCGCCTCACTGCGGTTTTGGTGGTCCAATTCCTCCCAAAATTACACCGTAGATTCCCCTCACCCTCCTCTTTCTAAACCCCCAATCACTTTCCTATGAATCCAAGTCAAACCCTTCGAATATCAATTCAAAGGGATGAACCCTAGCAGCCGCCGCCACCCAATCCACTCCAAAATTACACCACACAACCACCTTGACCTCATACCTAATATGTCATTTGTTTCCTTCGAACAAGGCATGAACTCGAAAGTTCAAAATCATCTTCTGTCAAGCCTGGAAACATGCAGTGTTTTCTCTTAAAATTAGAAAGCCTAATTCGACGAAACTGATGTCAATTCAGTTGTTCTTGACAAAGAACAACGGAGTCGACATAAGTTTGGTCGGGTTTTTCGTCTCCGTTTGGTTTGAGCATGACTGGGTAAGTCTTCTTCCTCTTTTGCTGATTTCCTTTCACTGGTTTATCTTCTTCCTCATCCCTTTCTGTTGGATTGATAAAAAATTGGTTTAGATATTCTATAGTTAAATTGGTTCTTCATTTTTTTCTTTGTTAACTAAAATAGCTGAGTTCCTTTTAATCCATTATGTGTTGTTGGTTTTAGGCTCTGCGTGAATAGCTAATCGTTGTCTCATCGTTAGTTAAATCACTAGCTAATAGAATTAGGTCCATGATTAGTTAAATATTGTTATGAAATTTGGAGTGGTTAATTCATTCATCTTTCTTGCTTTGTTTCGGTTTGCTTTCAAAGAGTTGGTATTTGGGTTTCTTTATTTGGGAAAAAAATTCTAGATTAGTTCTAATCTGACCCCATAAGTGTTGTGATTGGTTTGCAAATAGCAACATGCCCAAATAGGTATTAAATTAGGGGTCTATGACCCAATTGGTTTGGCTAGTTGACCCAGTGGATCTTAAGGGGTAATTTCAGGGGGTAATTGATAAGAGAATTTCAATAATTGAAGTAGGGAAGCCCCTAAAAAATGTTAGTGGTGCACCAGCTTTAAAAAAAGAGTGAAGTCAGTAGAATGGTTTAGTTAAGAATTGAAAAGGGGTTGGTAGTGGAAATGACACCCTGGTTAGGGCCTTTTTTGGAGCTGGAAATCAGAGAACATGGGGGATAATTAAAAGGTTGAAATAATACAAGTGTAAAGGGATACACAGGCTGGAAAGAAAGGGAACTCACTGATATATAATGAGAGGCCTGGGGTTTAAAATAGAGACCCCATGAATAGAGAAAAAGAGACAGACATTGAGTGATAAGAAAATACACTGATACACACCAAAATATCCTGAAAACTTTGAAAACAAAGGATAACCATTGATAGAGAGATAGACACTGAGATATACCTGAAAAACATTGATAAAATACTGAGATACCCATATTTGAACAAATTTTAAGAGCTTTAAAATTGAGAACCTTGAGATACTCACATTGAAAAACAGGAGATACACATTGAGATCTTGTAAAACGCTGTTCTGTTGATTCCTTTGGTGATTTCTGATGTTTCCAAGTCTAAAACAATTTATGGTTTAAAATTAATCTTCAAAGCTGGTTTAAAGTTGCTGGGTTACTGTTTGATTGGAACTATCGTTCATGGTTTCTGCTATATTGCTGCTGACTTTACTTCCCCTTTCCTTTTATTTTCAGGTATTCTTCTATTTACAAACAACAATGTGAGTGCTGGTTATGTGATACCAATAGAAATTTTACGGAGCACAAGCTGTGTTTGCCTTGGTTTTTCTTTGATTTTCTACTGTTAATTCCATGTAGTAGATCTGTAGTAGTAAATGTCAAATGACTGTTATTGGTATATCATGAAACTGAGTTTCTATTAATCGTTAGAGTAACATGTTTTAGAAGGTGTATGAGCAGGACTGTTGTATGGCAAATGAACTTTGGGCCTCAATTATTCAGCTTATTTCGATCTGCGATTCTGAGTCATATATTTGTACTTAAGTTTCTGTCAAAAATCAGTGAGGTGTCTAGTTTAATGATATTTGAATCCATTGAAAGGATATGAGTTTGGCTTGCGCATGTATTGATATTGTTTGTAAGCATGTTTGCCCATGAGCCTAAGGTGTGAGATAATGTTTGTTCATGTGGTCTTTTACAAGTCTCCATTTATCCTCAACACAGATTAAACCAAGGTTTAAATGAATTTGAGTTTGCATGACTATTATGTTGAAGTTATTTAAAGGATTGATGTCTATAATTCCAGCATTCTAAGCATGAGCCACAATGAATTAGTGATGATTTGGTTTAGGAACGCTTAGTCAATTATTCCGTGATAATGGGAGGAATCGAACTGAGGATCTCGTCACTGGTTGAAGTCCTCTTCATTTAAATTTGGGCCTTGTCTTTGATAGGTTTGGACTGCCCCAATTGGTAATTCAAATAGTCCTGGTGCCGCGACTATTGGGTTTCACGTTTGGCCCATTTTTTTAAAGTTTTTTTATCTCACATCTTTAGCCTTTTTCCTTCTGTTAGAATACATCCCTTTAGCCTAGACCATAATGGAACCTTGGCCTCATTAATGTTGGTTAACTGGGTTTTCTAGCTAGTATGAATGAACTGTACTAGGTAATAAACTGCTATGGCTTTATGAATGCAATTGAAGTCTCTTTCAATTTAGAACTAAGGTGCGCCATGTCAAAACAAAACTGAAATAGCTTGGCCCTCGATTTAATTAAATCCTTGGAATTCGAGGTGTGCCATTTAGCGAATTTTCATGGCCCTCGCAAAGTTGCTAATGCGTAGTTGCTTTAGGCGCGTATTTTAATAATTTACCTTCCCTAAACTCGGGTGTACATTTATGTGACCAAAATCCAAATCTCAACAATGTTAAAATACATCGAAGACTGCGGGTGCATTTATGTGACGTAGTTCAAGACGTATTTTAATAACGTTGCAATCTTCCTAAAAAATGAATAAAAGCGGTTAAAAATTAAAATTGACATAGGTTTAAAATATTTTAAATCAGATAACTAAGCCGAATATACCAGCTGAGCGACCGTGCTAGAACCACGAAACTCGAGAATGCCTAACACCTTTTCCCGGGTTAATAGAATTTCTTACCCTGATTTTAGGTTTGCAGACTGTAATACAGAGTCATTACCCTTTCCTCGATTCGGGATTTGAACCGGTGAATTGGGACACCATTAATTATCCCAAGTGGCGACTCTGAATCTTTTAATTAAATAATTCCATTTCGATTGTCACTTCAAGTTGGAAATAACTTCCTTTATTATACCCTCCCGGGGGTGTAGTAAAAAAAGAGGTGTGACACTTATGGTATTTTATATTTAAGTTTTAAATATATAAATTTTATTTCGAAAAAATTAAAAAATTGAGAGTAAGTTATTTTCGCGTAACCTATTACAAATTCGAGCCGTGGAAGCAACCATGTGTATATGGTAAAATAGGTTCGTATTAAATACTCGAATAATAGAGCGACACGTCGAACCAGAGATAGATAGGAAGTGAGGAAAGTGGAGACCTAGGCCGGGACAGCTTCGATTGGGACCAGACAGGCCTCGAAGGGAATATTGCTAACGAAGACAAATGAATGTTTGTTATCCAATGACATTCAGTGAAGGATATTCTTCAGTATTAAATACACAATCCGTCACAGAGAATTTTGACATCTATAGCCTCGCGCTACACATTCATCAATGGCTTCTATACTTGTTATTTAAGAGGGGCTTGATCCTACGACCTTTTTTCCTAGGTATAATAATAAATAGTAACTTCAATAACCGTTGTAGGACACGAAGTTTTTGATAGAATGATACCACACAATGTTCTAAGCTCAATAATACTTTGCTAGCGTTTGGCCATAGATCCCAAATTTGTTTTGAAAAATCATATTTGAGTGAAGTTTGGTTTGAAGATGAAAATGTGTTTGGACATACGTTTTCAAAACATATTTTCCAACTTTATTTTGGAAAAACATGTATATAATTCCCAAGTTTTGGGATTTTCGCCCAAAATCAGCTCAATAGTTGATTTTGGGATTTGAAATTTAGGATTTGGGATTTGGCCAAAATATAGGCAAAATTTATGGCCAAACATGAGTTTTGCCAAAATAAATTTGGCCAAACAGGGCCTTTGTTTTTTGTCTTCTGGTATTTTTATTGTTGCCATCGGAAGCCTTATTCCTAGAACCAAGCTATTTGCTGTTTTATTTCGATTTCAACACTAAGTCTTACATTTTTTTTCATTTTACCATCAAATAAGTTTACTTGTCTATAAATCACGTTACAAATTAAACTATACCATTTTACAGGTAGACGCCGTACTTGCATTCGAATAGACAGTCTATATTGGATTATTTTCTTTTGTATGTTCAGGGCTGAGCGTTGGCCAGTCAAGAACTCTCATGTGTAAAAGATGAGAGCAGCAGAGATGAGGATGTTGAGATAAATGTGTGGATGTACTAGGAGAGATAGGATTAGGAATGAAATATCCGAGACAGAGTGGGAGTAGCCTCCGTGGAGGACAAGATGCGGGAGTCGAGACTAAGATGGTTCGGATATGTTAAGAGAAGAGGCATTTATGCTCCAGTTACGAGGTGTGAGAGGTTGGCCATGAAGAGTTTGAGAAGAGGTCAAGGTAGGGCTAAGAAGTATTGGTGAGCGGTGATTAGGCAGGACATGGCGCTGCTTCAGCTTACTGAGGACATGATCCTTGATAGGAGATTGTTGAGGTCGAGGATTAAGGTAGAAGGTTAGTAGGTAGTTTATAGTTGTTCACCGATAGTCTTAGTAATATGCATGTCCCTTCATATTCTTAGATTTTATTATGTTATGTGGTTTTGTTCGCCTCATGTATTGTATTTCTTGTTGCTATTATTTGGTACCACTTATCCTTTATCTCTTCCCTCCTTCTTTTTGCCATTCCTGACCCGAGGGTGTATTGAAAACAAACTCTCTACCTGTATTAGGTAGGGATCTAGACCCCACTTGTTGGGATCAATAGGGTTTGTTGTTGCTGTTGTTCTTTTGTATGTCTAAATACATAATTAAAATTAAAAAAAATATAAATTTCAAAGAGTGAAAAGTGTCAGGAATAACTTTCTGCTCGTAACCCGTCGCTTCATAAAGACAAAAGGTTATCAATTTACGCCCCAAAACTTTTCCTTTTTACTTCTCTCTCTTTCCTCCATTATTTCACATTCAAATCTTACAAAACCCTACAATTTCTCTCAAAATCTCCGTTTTTTCTGCATTATATGTAAAACATTACATAAATTGCGACGATTTGTTTGCTGATTTTGAAGTGAATTTTTTGGTATGGATTATAGTTTGAAGTATAAATCGGTAGATGAACCATTACCATCACAACAACACCAACCTCCTCCTTTTAGACAGCAGCATCAGTCTTCAACTCTTACTTACTTCACTCAACAAGCAATTCGTGGTCTGTTCCTTTTCTCTGCATTTTTTCTATTTTTTTTAATTTTTTTTTCTGCTCAATGATCATTTTTTTATAGTAACGGGAAGGGAAATCTCGGTTTTATTTGTGTTTGCTGTTAGCTATATTCAGAGAGATTGTAGTTAATTAAGGATTCGGTAAATTGTATTGCTTTATAAAAATAGCAGCCCGGGGCACTAAGCGTCCCTGTTTCCGTGGCTTGAACCTGCGATTTCAATTTTTACCGTAAGTATTGTTTTATGAAACAGGCAGCCTGCTACGGTCGGGTCCGGGAATAGGGCCCACGCTGTTGGGTATGTAATCCTTACTTTGCATTCTACAAGAGACTGTTTTTGTGGCTTGGACCTGTGACTTATGGTCACATGGTTGCAACTTTTACTGTTAGTATTGTTGCATAGTTTAGTTACTATAATAAAGTGCAAAAAGTTTATTAAGTAAAGAGGGTGCTTTTTCAGGAAAGTTTGTGATATGTGCTGGATTCAGAAATCTCACATTGAAAGTGCTGTGTGAGGAATAAGTCTTAAGTGTTACATTAAAAATTTAATTTAATTTTTGGAAAATTTTAATTTGGACAATTACTTAGCGGAAGGAAATGATCTGATTTTAAAGGTTTCAACTTTCTTGGAAACAATAAAACCATCAAAGACTATTTTTTTTTTACGTTCTTGACATTGTTCCATTTTCAAAGCAGTTGCGTTTGGATTATTGGTAAAATGCTTGTTGTATCCAAAAAAGAGCATTATTTGCTATCCCTAAAAGTCAGGAATCACTCGTTTCTGAAAGTGTTTTCACACCCCAAACGCCCTTTTTCTTTATTCCGTAATCTTGTTTCTTCTTTACTATTTCCTAAGAAGTATGACTCTCCCAAAGTATTTGTCTTAGCCTTTGTGAAATTCATTTAAGAGATATATTGACTTTTGAATCCTCTAACGTCCTGGAATTTTCTGTCTGCATTAACCAAAACAGAATTGAAGCGGATGAAGTGTAGTTACTTACTAGATATAAATTTCTAAGTTTGGCTTTTTCATTGCTCTCTGACTTCTATTGGCTGAATGCTCCTGCATTGTACAATATATGTTTGTTCATTGTTCATTGAGACTAAAATATTGCTCTTTGTGATGTTTATCTCAAGTTTCAGCTGGCTACATGGTGCCTCATTCTGGAAACGCACTTGATCATTTCCAACACCAACCCACCAATTTGCATGAGGCAATGAGGAGAGATATTGAGAATCCCGCCATTATGCGTGAGGCAATTATGAGAGAAATTGAGAAGGAGCGTATTAGAGAGGAGATTATTGCAGAAGAGATGGCTCGAAGACGCATGTTGGAGTATGAAGTAAGAAGAGAGCTCTTGATGGAAAGACAACTAGCAAAGCTGAGTGGAGAAAGATTTCCTCCTTTTCCTTCACCTGTAATGAGTTTTTCACCGACGGTTCCATTCTTGAAGCAACAGAGTGATGCAAGGTGCATAGAGGAGAGAATCACAAGATCACTTGAGGGGAGGATGGGAAAGGAAATATCAGTCTCTGGACTGGGTGCAAGAAATGAGATCAGGAGACTCGATATAGTACCATTTGAGGAGCGGATTTCAGAGATTCCTTTTCAGCAACGAAGTGTGGAACCAAAGGTTTCTGCTTTGAAGCCTGTATCCCATAGTGCGGAGCGAACGATTTCTGAATTGCAGCCCTCTTTGGAGCCTAGCGAAGAGAAAGACAGGATCATCTTGCTGGTCAGTTTCTGTTCTTCTTGTTCATCCTGCTTATGTTCGTATTTCATTTGCTTTCCTGAATTTGAGGGTATATGTGATTTTCTGATCTATTGCCTTGTGTTGTTTGATGTGTTTCTATCTTTGAGGGATTTTTAGTCTACCTGGAATCTAGTTTCACATTAATGCAGTATCTTTTCTTGTGCGGCTTGCAACTTGTATGCCATTTCACGTCAGAAGAAACATAATCTTGTACATGCATAAAACATAAAAGTGTTGATGGATTCAGATGCTATTTGAAATTAGTCGAAGATGTGAAAAAGGATGTCCCTACTGCACAGTTTTGATATCCCTTGCACACTTGTTATAATTGGTAATGTTTTCCTTAATCTTTTGTTTTTTTTCTCCCATGGGTGGTGGGAGTAGTTAGATAGTACTGTTTATTCTGTATACAATTCAAGATGCATTGCTCTTGATAAAAAACAATTCAAGATACATTGCTAAATTCAGTCAATACTTAAAATCCATCTTTATGCTTTAATACCGGTTTGTAACTAACATAACGGTTTGTAAATAACTTAAAGGGTCTCCGGACCAATCCAATCCTGCCGATTGCAGCTAAGCTTAGGACTGTGATCATATACTTATACATTATCTTTAAGTCCATTCTCTCATTGATTTTTGGTATCAGTGTGTGTGTGTGTGTCCTTAAATTTCTCTTTTCCTTGCATGCTTACTCCTTCATTCAGCGGTAGAGTCTTAATAGGGTCCTTGGTGTGCCTCAAACATGGCAATCTCTTCTAGCAAGAATGAGGATGTAGATCAACTCTATTCACCTGACAGTGGTATACAATGTACAATAGATGTCCTTGCTTATAACTGTAATGAATTTTCCTTGAATTTCTGTTGGCACGTGGCTGGAATAATATTTTTTTTAATCAAGTAACAAAAATTTCATTAATGAAGAGCCTAAATGCCCGTATTCAAGAAGTATACAAAAATAGAGAACCTCACAACAAAATATGGTTCTCGACGAAAGACACCCAGACTTCTATGCTTAAAGGAATCTCATGGGTGCACCAAAACATAATAAGGGATAAGAGGATACTCCTCAAATGAACTAATCCCTTCTCTATCCCATCAAAAGCTCTCCTATTTCTATTTATGTCCCCAAAAGCATTCTGAACTATCATCACCCACTCTAAACCCTCACAACGTGGCTGGAATAATCTAAATGACCTTGGTGAATCTTCAGGACCCCCAAACCCCACTTGTGGGATAACATTGAGTATGTTATTATGAATCTTCAGGACAGATTGCGGTAACCTAGTTTTGTATTCTGTTTTAGGAGAAACTTTTGGTCTTTGTATCTATCATCTCAACTTAGAATTGCTGCTCCTTTTTTAATTTTGAGCTCAACTTTAAAGATTTTATAAAGCTAAGGTAGCATAAAGTTATTATTTTCCTAAAAGACTATGTAGTCTTGCACAAACTCTACCAAGGCGGAGTGCTGTGAGAATCCCTTTTATTCTCCTATTCTCTTATTGGGTTTCGCTTCTCGTCCTCTCAACAATGTGACGAATATGCCACTCTTCCACTTTGAGTTGAGTAACAACAGCTCTCAAAGTCTGAAACGTGTCGGTTAGGTTATGGTGAGGATAGACCTAAGAGGATTAAAGAGATGAACCGTAGGTTGACATGGCAATGGTTCACAAACTCAAAGGGATAAATTGAAATAAATTTTTTTTTCTGTACAATAATTATCTCACTTAGGTTCTGTCAATGTCAAATAAGGAAATATAGTGATAAAAAATGATGGAAGAAACTTATGGTGGAGCAATTTTGGAAGCAACCATGTAACTTGAGCAATAATTAATGTCATTAGATAGTTATGACTAGACAATCAATGTCATTATATTGGCTAGACATATTATAATGTTATTAGATAGTTCCTACATGCTATTGGCTTTCCAAGAAGAAAATAATTATGCTTATTTGGCAATTTATATGATAATGTTTTTTGGTTTAGAAATGATATTTTGTTGTATTTTTGTGAACAAAGATCAGCTTTTATCTTCGACGTTATGGATGACGTAAAAAACAAAAAATCGTTGATTTTATGCAATTATATTAAAGAAGAGCGAAAACTAAAGGAATAAACAATAAGCTTTGCTGAAAATGTTGAACTACTTTTTATATAGCTTTGTTTCTGAGGGACAATTTGGTCGTTTAAGTTTTGTGTGTAGAAATTGTACAAATGTACAATATTATTAAAACTATTTTTTTTATCTTAAGATGATATGTTTCACTATTATATATAATTATATTAAATTTTCAGTTTGCTTTGAGTTACGATACAAATAAGAAGCAATCAATATCATTGTCTTGACTTTTTTTTTCTTTTATTATTAACTGTTTCTTTAATACAACATACATGTCTATTTAAGACATTTAATGAAATAATTTTTGTTTAATATTTAGAATATAATTCCCATATCATGCATGCTATCTGTTTCCAAGTCAAAATCGTTATGTTGGTAGATTTGGTCAATTTAAGTTTTTGGAAAAGTGATTGCATGAATGATATGAGAACTATCTTTTAAATATTAGATGAAAGCTATTTCATTTAATATCTTAAATAGACATGCATTAACAAAATAGTTAATTACTAATAAGAAAAGAAAACCAAGACAACGGCGTTGATTACTTCTTATTTGTCTCGTGACTCTAAGCACATTGAAAATTTGATATAATTAACGATAGGACATTGTGAGAATAACTTGATATGTAGTAGACAATTGATTGCCATGGATTTAATATTAGGAAAATGCTTTTTAAATCTTTAGTAAATAAGTGATTGACTAAGCTTTGGTTTCTGTTAGCCATCAGGACATGGCCCAATCAAGTTCTAGTAAAGGCTGGCAATTGCGAGCATTTGTTAATCATAATAATTTACAAGCATGAGAATTTTGTAGAAGTAGAGAACTTGTGAAATGAGATGGTCCACTTGGATTAAATGGACTTACTGAGAGTAATTAAGTAGGCATGCAGGTGAAACCTTGGGAATCCCAGTGTTTTGGATAGCGCGTGACGATAAATAGCGATGAGGGCCCGCTTCACTGAGGCGAGAGGCGCGCAGCGAAGCGCTCGTTTTTTTGATGTGAGGCGACAATTTATACAAAAACATAAAATATTATATACATATAACTAAAAGCTCAATAACAATAACATGTTTATAAATATATCATTCAAAAATTAAAGACTCAATAGATACTAGATAGTCATAGACTCATAGTAGATTCATAAATTAAAGACTAATATTCTAAACTCTAAAATAAGTAACATCTATTCTTCTTCAAGATTTTCAAATTCTGCAACTTCATGAATGTTAGCATTATATTGGCTATCATCTTCTTCATCCTCAGACTCTTCATCAATTAGGGACCGGCTTGAACTTGCTACTCCTTTTCCCTTGTAACTTGAAGAACTCGATCTAAGTCCATAGATATTCTCCTCAACTCCAACGGCCATAGAAACAGTACCCCAATCAAGATCATCTCCTTCATACACTTGTTCATCTTCACGATTTTGGGGGGCTCCAGTTAACCATTCATTTGCCTCGTCAAAGTTGTCCAACATAATTGTATCAATTGTATCGTGAGCTTCATAACGTCGCCTCAATGTTCTATTGTGTTTAATGTTGTACTAGATCATTGAGACGCGATAGCTCAAGCCTATTCCTTTTCTTGGAGTGAATCTGCGCATAAGTTATTTAGATTAATTATTAGTACTAATAATAATACAATATAGAAAATGTTAATATAATAAATCTACTTCTTACATGCTCAAATACGCTCCAATTTCTCTCGCTTCCAGATGTACTACAAGTTAGGCTTAATACTTTGATGGCAAATTTTTGCAAGTTTGGAGTTTGATGTCCAAATTGCTTCCACCATTCAACTATAGAAAAATATATTAAAAGTTAATAAGTATAAATCAAATAAATTAAATTAAAGTTATAAGGATATCTATATTAAAGTTATTTACTTGGCGACCTTTTGTCTCTGGCTCTAATGGCAGCCGGTAAACCAAATAAACCCTTTGCTTGTGATTACTTATCAAACTCCTCCCCTATTAGATTTATCGTCGCTGAATTAGGGATCAACTTCTCAAGACATGCATGGTATCCAATCCACATCTCTGAATCCAAAGTTTCATCTCTAGTGTTCTTGTAAAATAATCCCGAGTTCAGAAGATGGCCTGCTGCATGCAAAGGTCGATGGAGTTGATTGTTCCACCTGGTATCAATTATCTCAAAAACTTTCTCATATTTCCTAACATCTCCATCAAATGACGCTGCAATACTCTCTTTGGCTCTATCCATAACTTCATAACGATAACCCATTGGTGGTTTTTTCTCCCCACCCACCATACGAAGCACCCTAATCAAAGGATCACCAACTTTAAGAGCTCGAACGACATCATTACGACATCATTCTAGAATGATGGAGCAATAAGAACTTTGGCAGTTTCTTTCCCCGCAGCTTCCTTTGCATATTTATTATCTTTCCAATCAGTCGAAAGAACTAGCTTTCTCAAATTTGCCTTTTGCAAGTAAAAACTATGCAAAGTTAAGAAAGCCGTTGCATCTAGTCTTGGCCGGTCTCACCAAATTTCTTTCATTTGTGAATTTCCTCATCAAATTCAACAACAACGGCCTCTGACTGATGTAAGCATATGCCTTGACAGCCTTACTGAAAACTGTAAAAGTAACAATAACAATTTTGTAGTTAATACTTAATAGGATAGGACATAAGTATAAATAAAGTTAAAGGCTTTAAAGATAACTATATTAAAGTTACCTGAAGCATATGGGTTTTCCTTGAATATGTCACCAAACATCAAGTTGATACAATGGGCAGCACATGGAGTCCAATAAATGTTTGGATAGATAGCTTCCATCATCTTCCCCGCACTAACATTCTCACTAGCATTATCTGTAACAATTTGTACAACATTTTCCTTTCCAATTTTATCAATAGTATTTCTAAA
>MU720092.1:12841-30273 GCA_026770625.1 Nicotiana glauca | reverse complement strand
ATCTTCTTCACCTCCTTTTTAAGATGAGTTACTCTAACTTCATGATAGCTAGGAGGCTTCATTCCTTGGCCATATTATCAAAAGTTTGGTAGTTGACACAGGTGAAAGGAAGCCCTGCATCGTACATCCATGATGCAAAGGCACTGACGGCGCGATCCCTCAAATTCTTCTTGGTTTCTAAACCTGAACCTTCTTCGCCTTTTCCCCTTTCTTGTTGTTTTGCCGAGAAATAAAGATTGAGAGGGCCTTTTGACACCGTACGTGCCGTGGATGACCCACTAGATTGAGAGGGCCTTTTAGGGGGGGAGGTCTCATTTCACCTTCTTCATCCATCTCATCATCTTCATCAATTAGATTCACCGATGCTTCATAATTCATTTGAGTTCTTACCATATTTTTCTTTTCTACAAACGCTTTTACTTCCTCCCTAACCTCGGGTGGACAAAGGGGACATTGTATTACATTTTTAAATCCATCTATCAAATGTTGCTTGTGACGAGTTATCCCACCATTATATGTTTTTTGACAAAACACACATTTAATTGCGAATCTTGGCGAGCCTTGTATAGCATAATTCCAAGCTATATCTCGTTTAGTATTATCGGATGACGCCATTTCAACGCTGTTTTATAGACAAAAATTATCAAGTCACTATGCAATTAATTCTACTATATAAAGAAGACAAAAAAAATAGAGCAAATAAAAAAAATCTGCCTTTGGAGTTTGGAAACAGTACACTGCCTCAAGAAAAAAAAAAAGAAACAGAGCAAAACCAAAAATTGATTCAACAGCAAAGAAAGAAGAACAAAAATGAAAATTTTGCCTTTAGAAAAACAGCAAATAAAGAACAAGACAAAACAGAGCAAAAAAAAAAAAGAGAAAAGAAAAGCCTCAGTTTTGCTCGACAAAAAAAACACAAATACCTCTGTTTTTGTCGACAAAAAACAGAAGAAAAAAAATAGAGAGAAGAAGAGAAGAAGAAAGAAGCAGAAATAACAGAACCTATTTGGCTATGTTTTTGTTGACAAAAAACAGAAGAAAAAAAATCGAAAGAAGAGAAGAAGAGAAGTAGAAAGAAGCAGAAATACAGAACCTATTTGGCTCTGTTTCTGTCGACAAAAAACAGAAGAAAAAAAAATAGAGAGAAGAAGAGAGGAGAGAGGAGAGAGGAGAGAGGAGAGAGGAGAGAGGAGAGAGGAGAGCATACCTCTGTTTTTTCGCCGTTGAAGCTTGAAGAAGATGAAGCCGGATGATGAAGAAGACTGAAGAAGACCGTTGCTTTGTTCGCAGGTGAAAAGCCCTAATCTCTGAAGTTTTTTTGTTCGCAGGTGAAAACAATCGAGCCCTAATTCCCGACTTAAGTCTTCTCCCTTTCTCTTTTTTTTTTTATAAATAGCGATGCTACAGTCGCTACTCGCCACAGTCACCTCACGCAACACACCCTGAAGCGAGCGCTATTTGGAATCACAACACAATAGAAGCTCTGAAGCGGCGCACCCTCGCCTCGCCTCGCCTCACGCTATTAGCGCTGAGGCGAGCGCTATTTATAACACTGGGGAATCCATATTGGAGAGGTTTGATTAGGAGAAAATGTCTAGTAAATATGTTTCTAGCCTAAGGTTAAGGGTTAGGAGATGGTACATTTTATATTTATCATTATCTACTCTTAAAAGGTTAGAGTGAAGAGATGCTGCATTAATTCATCTCACTTGAATAAGTGATAAGTAAGGTTTAAGAGTTGGTCCATTTAATCCTTAGAACATAAGAGATTGTCTAGGCTTTAGAGTTAGGTTAGATAATAAATTTACCATCTAATCTTTCCGTCCTAATTTTTGTGGTGGTGTTTGAATTGGCATGGAATTTAAGAAAGAAAGGACAACAGTTAAAATTTATGGTCTCAAACATGCCATAGATATTTGTGGCTATAAATAATCTCATTAATTGTAAAGTAGAAAATTTAAAGTAAAATTGTTCTAAATAAAGAAGCATGACATTCTTTTTGGAACAAACTAAACAGGAGAAAATATGATTCATAAATTGGGAAGTATTAGATGAGTGATTGGCGAGGGTCGTGGAAAAATGTGATCTCTAAACATATCTTTTAAGTAACTTTTTGGATTATTATAGTACTATTGAATGAGTTGGCTTAAAGATTAACACGTTGTGGCTAAGGCTGGCAACTGGGCTGGCCCGGGTCCGCGGGCTAAACGAACCAAATGGATTAGGGCCGTTTGGCCCGCGATTGGTGGGCTCGTGGGACGATTTTACCATTTAGGCCTATTTGGACTGGGTTTGGCCCAGCATAGGACCAAACCGACCGGACCTAACTTGACCGGTCCCATGGCAGGCCAAACGGGCCCAACAGAATTTTTTTTAAAAAAAAGAGCCGTTGGCTTTAAAGAAATAAAGAAAAGAGTCATTAGCTCTTCAAAAAATAGCCATTTAACCCCCAACTAATGTTAAATCCAAACTTTTTATTATTACACTTTTCCCCTATTTTTTACTATAAATACCCTCTCATTCTTTCATTTTTCTTACAAAATCAATATCAATCTATCAAAATCTCTCTTTAATTTTTTTCAATACTTGCTACACTTGCTTACTTTATCGAAAAAAATAGTGAAAAAATTGTGAGTTTGCTACTATTTTTTACTTTATTCAGAAAAATAGTAAAAAAAATATTGAGGTTGTTAGAGTTTGCGAAAAAGTGTGAAGTTTGTGAATTGGAGTTTTCAACTCTTCAACGATAATCAATTTTCAACAAGTTATTCGTCAATTCGATAAACTCGTTCCAACTCTTAAGTTTATTATTATGGGTTTGTTTTTTTATTTAGTTGATATTACTTGATTAATTAAGATGTCTTCCTTGAGAAATATTTTTGGGCATGGTAAAAGTAAAGATAAGGTAAAATCTAAGATTGACGAAACTAGTGGTACTGTTGTTCCTCCTCCCGGGCCCAGATCTAAACCCCGTAGCCATCTTGCACCTGATATTCTTGATACCAATAATAGTTTATTACAATTTACTGACACTGAATTTTGTCACAATATTGCACCTGCAGATTTTTAGACCATGATTTAATGAATGCTCTCTACACTAATGATTATACTACTATTAATGAAAAAGATGATGAGGAAATCATTTTTGATAAAACTCAACCAGACGATGATACACCCATTAGTCATTCTCCTCATGTTGACCCAACTAGTGATAGCATTGCTAATCCTAATGATGACCCAACTAATACAACCATTATTACCCCTACTTTTTCTAGAAAACCTACCAAATGGACGGAGACATATGTTGTTTGGCCATTTCTTACTCAACTAGTTGAAAAATGTAAGACTAAGTGTAAAACTTATGGTGTAGAGTTAGCTTTTAAATATGCACCAACTCGGTCAGGGACGGGAACTCTGTCTAGACACATAGCTAAACACCCTAATGATACGCCAAATATCTTCGTATGAAAGCTCTGGCCGAGGGAAAAAGTGTACCTAGTCCTAGTCAGACTGACCCTAGTGGTACTGGTTCAAATCAATTTCAATCGGGAATTAACACTGTTATCGGTGATATTTTAAATTATGATTCAAGAAATGCTCGGGAAGAATTGACAAAATTAGTATTTGTTATGTGTTTGCCCCATAGTTTTCCTTTTGACCATGCGTTTGTGCATTACATTAGAAAAATTTATAATCCTACTTATAAAGGTTTTCCTCACACAACTGTAAAGAGAGAGATTTATAAATATAAGCATGAATATGGACGATATTTGCGCTACTTATTTACTCATGTAAATTGTCGTGTTGCGATTACAACTGATATTGGTAGAAGTAACAACGACTGTGATTACCTACTGTTACATGTCATTGGATTGACGAGGATTAGATAATGCAAAAGCGCATAATTGCTTCACGGAGCATAAGGCAGTTTATTGCTAGTACAGTTACTGAAATTTGCTTCGGCCGGCAAGTGGGCCGGGTTGGGCCGCAAATGGGCCAAATGAGCTGGTCTCTTTGCATCTCTAGATAAAGCAGGGCGCATATTAGGGTAATAGTAGGTTGCATTATCTGGTAGTTTGATGTACTTTTACTTGTTGTGTACTGACATTGGCTTGGTGCCAAATTAGTAAAATTATTTAGAATCATAAAAAAAGAGCATAAATTCTAACATTTACACTATACATTGTGTGTTTTAAATCTTGCACTAACTAACGTCACTTTGCATTTGGTATATTAGTCAGTGTTGCTCTTATCAGTTATTTAGATTTTTTTGAAAAATTGTGAATAGGCTTTCAGTTCCGTTCACCACTAATCAGGTTGTAAATATTCAAGCAGTGCTTGTTCACGGACTTCTTTTGAGCATTTTGTTGCAGGGTAAGCCTAACACAAGTCTCTCTGGAGCAAAAAGGAAAGCTATCCTGCCGCTAGTGGAGGTTGCCAGTAAGCCTCCGTCATGCAGTGTTCCAAAGACAAATGGTAAAGAGGACTGGAGTTGTGCACTTTGCCAAGTTAGTGCGACGAGTGAGCGTGGTCTGAATGATCATCTCCAAGGAAAGAAGCATAAGTCCAAGGAGGCTGCTTTAATATCACAGAGGAATGGGAAGAACTATAGTATCGGTCTTTTCCCAAAGAAACCAAAAGTTGACGACAATCTCAATGTAAAACCGAAAGTTGAATTCTTACCTGGTAATAAATCAGTGGAGGGAACATCTCTAGAGATTTCGGAGAAAGAAGGTACAAAGGACAACGTCACACCATCGTCGCAACACCATGCTGATGGCTTGGAAAAAGGTGCAAATGCGGCTCAGGAAGAGCAAAAGACTAAGCAAACTAAAAAGAAAAAGTTCAAGTTCTGGTGTGCAACATGCAAAGTAGGGGCTTTGTCAGAGAAATCGATGGAGGCACACAGGACGGGGAAGAAGCATATGGCTCGGCTCCAAGAACTCAATGACCGGGCCATTGCTACTTCAACCACTAAGGTTGAGAGCACTGCAACTGTTAATGAAGCGCCAAAAGATGCCGATAAAACTGAAGTGACTGATGATGTGGGCGCAACTGTTAATAGAATTAACCACAAAGAACAAGAAGCAGCGTTCACTACAGGCGATAACTGAGTTCGGTCATGTTCAGTATTATCTAATTTATTTTAAGATGTAGAGGTTAGAAGAATCGTGAGGTGAACTGTTGCAGCTTGTCAACCAACTGTGATTTGAACTCTTAACTAATTTGAACTCAACCAACTGTCAAATTTACTTTTGTTGGTTTAGCTATTTCTTTGATTTTAAATTGACTCATATGCGTTTGAAATGGTGTTTGGTTGGAAAATATATTGGGAAAATAATAGCCGGAAAAATGTTTTACTTTTTGTATCCATAACATTTTATATGTTATGTACAAAAATTATATAAATTTTTATACTTTTTCACAATCGAATATAAATAGTTTCTGGCACGGGCTAAAAGTGATAACACGTTTAATTCTCTCCTTGAACAAAATTTTGGCCCTAGTTTATTCATTAGTTATTTTCCTTTATGGTTATATCACTCTTTTGGCGGTTAGGAAGTCAATTGCAAGAGGGTACCAAAGAAAAATAAAATTTCTTGTGTAATTACTAACCCGTTTGGCCAAGCTGCAAAAATCGACTTATTTTGAGAAGCATTTTTTTTTTCAAAAGTACTTTTGGTGAGAAGTAATTTGTGTTTGACTAATTAGTTTGAAAAATACTTCTGAGCAGCAACTAGTGTTTGGCCAAGCTGTTAAAAACTGCTTCTAATTATATTTTTCTCAAAAGTGCTTCTCAAAAAAGTGCTTTTGGAGAGAAGCTACTTTTTTCTGCTTCTTCAAAACTGCTTCTGCTTTTCCTCAAAAGCATTTTTTTTCCTTTCAGAAGCTTGGCCAAATACCTCAATTTTTGACCAAAAGTGCTTTTAGCAAAAAAAAAGGGAGGTATTTTTGGCTAATATACGAGGATTGTTAGTTACCTCGAAATGGCAAATATACGATTTGATGTAAATATTGGGTGTAGTAATATTTTTAAATATTGAATGCAATGTTTTTTGAAACATCGGTGTCATTGCAATGCAACTTATGAGACATTGACCCATAGTCTTGGAATACTTTCTTTTATTGAATTTAGTCCACATTAGTTTTAGTTAATTAATTACTCTTTTATGGAAACGTCGCTTGAATAGGAATCCGTTTTGATTAGCTGATTGTAAATAACTGATAAGCTTGAAGTGCTGAAAATTTTTTTGAAGTGTTGAAACTGATTTTTTAAATAAGTAAAGAAAAAGATGAACAACGAATATGGTATGAAAAAAAGTTAGAAAATTTATTTTGGGAAAAATATTTTGTTAATTAGAAATGTTATTAAGGACAAACTAGTAGAAACCTTGGTCAAACTAAAAGTACTTGTAAGTTAAAAGCATAAATTGGGGGTGACCAACTTATGACTTATGTCTGATTTTAACTTATAAGCACTTTGAGTATTTACCAAACGCGTAGATAAGCCAAAAGGTACTTATAAGCTAGTTTGACCAACTTATAGGCTTAGCCAAACACCCTCTAAATCATTAACAATAGTTTATAGTTGATAGTAAGTAGTCATAAGGTGATACTTCATTTACTATTTTATAACTTGTTGATCGTGTGTACTGTCATGGGCGGCTTTCCAGCTATGCCCCATGACCCCTTGGGCGCGCCCCGTGGCGTCCTAGCAAGCCTCCCAATGCCTAGCTCCATGGACGGCCCCGTGGTCTTGGCCGCGCCAAGTGACAAGCGCGCAGGTGCCTCGGTCGCCCACCCGATATCCCTCGCCAGCGCCCAGCCGCAGGCAGATGCCAACAGCACCGCGCGCATGCAACGCCACGTGCGTCGACCGTGATGCCAAAGACGCTGCTGCTGACAATAGACCTATTTCTGCATTGTAGAAAATTAAGTCCTTTTCATTGTAAATATATAGTAGTTTTATTTCATGTACTTCCATTATGTTTCTCTAGCTTAGTCAAGTCTAGTCTTGTAGCTTTAATTTATTTTTTTTAAGCATTATTAGAGGGGTTCAAGCAACCAAACTTTCTAACAAGCAAACAATTCTCTGTACTGGTGTCTCTCCCCCTCGACACCGTGTTGCTTTTCTGTAATAGCTTTCATTAATAGAATCAAGCTTTCTTTCATTCTCAATTCTCATTTCTGTTCTCTCAATTGCTCTTAACATTGGTTTTCCCATATGGCACTAACAATCTAGTCTAGCGTACGCAGGGGACCTCAGTTGGCGGACATTAACTGCACTGACATAAGTTTCTTAGCCTTACGTCGTCCTTCCAAGGAACCTCAGGAAGGCGCCGCGTAACAGTTGGTATCATAGCCTAGGCTCAACATCGGACGAGGGATCACATTTCCATTACTACCATTTCTGACCATGGTGAATCATGGGGACCGCATTGCGGCCCTTGAGGAGACAGTTGACGTACTACGACCCATCGTGGATATGGTGCCTGAACTAAGAATGATCCTAGTGCAAAGGTTGGACGAAATGGACCGTAGAGTGCTCTAGGCCAAAATTGACATAGAAAATATCAGTCGCGACTCCGAGGGAGACCGGCAGATGGCAGCCGAAATTTTTGGCAAATTCGAGGGACTCCAACAGGAGCGCACATAGGATTTAGCCTACAGGGCACAAGAGGCAGACAAGGTGACTGCCATACAATACACTATTGACAACTTGACAGACCAGCTCAATATTTTTAATGCTGCTTTAAAGGGCTTGCTTCGAGGACGTGGAAACCAAATTGGGGGCGCTACAAACCCTGCTTCCGCAACACAAAAATTGAAAATTCCTGAGCTAAAGCCATACAGTGGGGCTAGGAATGCCAAGGAAGTAGAGAACATCTTTTACGTCGAACAATATTTTGATGCTATTGGGGGCCTAGAAGAAGCTAAGAACATAGCAACTGCTGCCATGTATCTTAAGGGTGATGCTAAACACTGGCGGCGGGTGAAGTACGAAGCCATCAGGACCGATGAAGATGCTCTCGAGACATGGGCAGAACTAAAGGCAACCATACACCTATAGTTCTTCCTCGAAAATATTGAATACAATGCAAGGAGAAAGCTACGGGAGCTCCGCCAGACCAAACCAGTGCGGGACTACGTGCGAGAATTCTCCGCGCTCATGCTAAACATACGCGACATGGGGAACATAGACAATCTCTTCACCTTCCTAGAAGGGTTGAAATGTTATGCCAGTGTGGAGCTATAAAGACAAAGGGTAAATACCTTACCCAAGGCGATCCAAGCAGATGAATGCCTTGGGGACTATCAAGTAGAAGCACGGAAGGATAAGCCTCATGTCACGACCCGAATTTTTCATCCGCGGGAGTCGTGATAATGCCTACTCGTGAAAGCTAGGCAAGCCGAATATTGTAAAATTATTACTCTTTTTATTAAACATATTAAACAATTTAAAATAATAAGTGATTAAAGAACGAAATAAAATTAAATAATCGAAAATGCAGAAGCCAAAACTTAATATATCAACCAAACACTGCTACATAATTTGAAGAACAATACTACCTAAAATTTGGGGGCACAAGTCACGGACTGTCTAAGAATACTACAAACAAGGTCTGAATGAAATATATAAGTATGTCTCCGAATAACTAAAAACAGAAAGAGAAAAGATAGGAGGATACGCCAAGGCCTACAGTGTCTGCAGGACTACCTCGGGTCGCGTGTGTGGACTAAAGACAGCACCCTCACTGCGGTCCAAAAGCTCCGGTATCAGTATCTGCACACAGTGCAGCATGTAGTATTAGCACAACCGACCCATGTGATGGTGGGTGCTAGCCTAACCTTGGCGAAGTAGTAACAAGGCTAGGACCAAACTACCAAATAAACCTGTGCAGTTAAATCATATACAGCGGAAATAGAAGCAGATACTTACAACTAAAGTTGGGCGGGGAAAACATGCTGCGGGGAATAGCATGTAACAACAAAATAATAGTAGAGAAATGTAAGGAACACCATAAATCAAATACCGGCAAAAGATAAGGAAATAAGAAACAAGTACATATGTAATGCCATTGCAGGCGTGCAGCCCGATCCCAAATCACATAGTATCGTTGCAGGCATGCAACCCGTTTCCATTTCATATAATATCGATGCAGGCATGCAACCCGCTCCTATTTTATATATTACCATTGCAATGTGCAACCCGCTCTCAATTCATATATTACCATTGCAGGCGTGCAACCCGCTCCCATTTTATATATTACCGTTGCAGGCGTGCAACCCGCTCCCATTTCATATATTACCATTGAAGGCGTGCAACCCTCTCCCATTTAATTTATCAACACCAATCATAAAAGAATCCCGGCAAGGGAACAATATCATAATAACAACATCTTGGCAAGGGAACAATAATGTTACAATAATATTCTGGCAAGGGAACAATAATATCACCACAAACATCTCGGAAAGGGAACAATAATATGAGAACAACATCCCGGCAAGGGAATAAAAATACCACAACAATATCCCGTCAAGGGAAAAATAAGATAATCCTAATATGAAGCACAATAAACCACAGCGGAGTCACAAATATTACAATACAAGACTCACGGTCATGCTTGACACCAACGCATAGATACTCGTCATTATGTCTATACGTCGTACTCAACAATTAGCACACAGCAAATAAGACTCAACTCCTAATCCCTCAAGCTAAGGTTAGACCAAACACTTACCTCGATACTACGAACACAATTCAAGCCTCAACTATCGCTTTACCTCTTGAGTCCACCACCAACTTGCTCGTATCTAGCCACAAATTACTTAATTATATTAATAAATACTAAATGAATCAATTCTAATGCATGAAAATGAGTTTTCTAAAGTATTTTTCCCAAAAGGTCAAAAATTGACCCCGAGCCTGCTTGGTCCAAACCCAAAATTCGGACCAAAACCCGATTACCCATTACCTCCGAGCCCGAATATATAATTAGTTTTGGAATCCGACCTTAATTTGAGGTCTAAATCCCCAAATTTAGATATTCTTAGTTTTTTCCCAAAATTCCAAATTCCACCATGAAAAATCTAGATTCTAGGATGAAATCTTATAAAAAGAAAGTAAAGAAAATGAGTTAGAAATCACTTACTAATGTTTTGGAGAAGAAAGTTTTTTTGAAAAATCGCCTTTTATGTTTTTGGGGTTTTAAAAAATAAAAAATAACTGAAAATCCCGTTTAAATATACCCCTCTCAGACCCCCTATGCGGACCGCACAAAAAGGAGTGCGGCCGCGGAGCTCACCATGTTGACTGCAGTGACATGATTTAGTATTTTGGCCATAATGTTTTCTAAAAATGTCCAAATTATGAATTGCTTGCCTTTCTGGAAACTAGACACAAAGGGCTACAACTTTCGTTTTTGAATAATCTCAAAATTCCTTGTAGATCAAACGACATAGGCTTCCGAAGTCGGACCAGTGAACCTGTGCGGACCGCACAAAATCGAATGCGGCCGCAAAGCCCCACCGTGGACAACCCAAAATCAATGCAGACCGCACTGGAGGGTTTAGAGATTTGCTCTTATCTGAACCTGCAACATCTATGTTTTAAGCCTAAGACATCCCGGAACCTACCCGAAACTCACCTGAGCCCTCGGGACTCCAAACTAAATGTGCATACTAACTCAAAAATATCATATGGACCTACTCGTGCGATCACATCATCAAAATAACATGTAAAACCATGGATTAAACCTCAAAACTCAATATTTCCATCAAGAACACTTAAAGTTCATTACTCTTCAACCGGAAGACCAACTCACGTCAAATAGACTCCATTTTTCACCAAATTTCACAGTTATCATTCAAATACTATAAAAAGTTTGTACCGGGCCCCAAAACTAAAATACGGGCCCGATACTAATGGTTTCAAACATTAATTCTTTTCTTCATTTCTTAGATAATTCAGTAAAATAATTTCTTTCAAAAATTAATATCTAAGGCTTGGGACCTCGGAATTCATTTCCGGGCATACGCCCAAGTCTCATATTTTACTATGGACCTCCCGGGATTGTTGGAACACGGATCCGAATCCGTTTGCTCAAAATATTGACCAAAGTCAACCAAAAATTAATTTTTTTAACTCTAGAAATTTCTATTTCTCATCTTTTCACATAGAAGGCTTTCCGAATATAGGTCTGGACCACGCAGGTAAATCAAGATGAGGTAAAAAGGAGGCTTTTAGGCCTCGGAACACTGAATTTATTTTAAAACAAGTGATGACTCATCACATCCTCCACCTGTAAAATAATCGTTCATCTTCGAACGGGCATAAGAAGGAATTACCTGAGTCGAGGAAAAGATGGGGATAACGACTATGCATATCGGACTCGGACTCCCAGGTCGATGCCTCAGCATGCTGACCTCTCCAATGAATACGAACAAAAGGGAAACTCTTCAACCTGAACTGACGAACCTGCCGGTCTAGAATAGCTACCGGATCCTCCTCATATGATAAGTCCTTGTCCAACCATGAATGCCAAATCTCGAACCTTACGGTCAGCATAGCTTTTTTTTTCCTGGACGGAGCTGTACAAAGCCTATCCTGAATGATCCTGATCCTGTCCAAGGCATCCTGCACCATATCCGTACCCAACAATTGAGCCTCTCCCAGCTCAAACCATCTAACCGGCGACCGACACCACCTACCATATAAAGCCTCATAAGGAGCCATCTGGATACTCGACTGGTATCTGTTGTTGTAGGCAAACTGTGCTAAAGGCAAAAATTGATCTCACGAGCCTCCAAAATCAATGACACAAGCTCGGAGCATATCCTCTAAAATCGAAATGGTCCGCTTGGACTGCCCGTCCGTCTGAGGATGAAACGTTGTGCTCAACTCAACCCGTGTCCCCAACTCTCACTGGATTGCCCTCTAGAAATGTGAGGTAAACTGCGTACCTCGGTCCGAAATAATAGACACGGGTACACCATGAAGACGAACAATCTCCCAAATATAAATCTCAGTTAACCTCTCAAAAGAATAGGAGACTGCCACATGAATGAAATATGCCGACTTGGTCAGCCTATCAACAATAACCGACACTGCATCGAACTTTCTCTGAGTCGTGGGAGTCCAACAACGAAGTCCATAGTGATACACTCCCACTTCCATTCAAGAATCTCAATCTTCTGGAATAAACCACCAGGCCTCTGATGCTCGTACTTAACCTGCTGACAATTCAAACACTGAGCCACATATGCGATAATGTCCTTTATTCTCCTCCACCAATAATGCTGCCGCAAATCCTGATACATCTTTGCAGCGCCCGGATGAATAGAGTACTGGGAACTATGGGCCTCATCTAAAATCAACTCTCGGAGCCCATCTATATTAGGCACACAAATTTGACCCTGCAATTTCAGAACTCCATCATCTCCCAAGGCAACCTGCTTGGCACCTCCGTGTCCCTAAGGACACACAAATGAGGATCATCATACTGCCGATCTCGGATACGCTCCAATAAAGAAGAACGAGCAATTCTGCAAGCTAATATACGGCGGGGCTCAGAAACATCCAACCTCACGAACTGATTGGCCAAAGCCTGGAAATCCAAAGCAAGTAGTCTCTCGCCGATCGCAATATATGCAAGACTGCCCATACTGGTTGACTTCCTACTAAAATCATCAGCCATTACATTGGCCTTTCCCGGATAATATAAGATGGTGATATCATAATCTTTTAACAGCTCCAACCACCTTCTCTGCCTCAAATTCAACTCCTTCTGCTTGAACAAGTATTGTAAACTCTTGTGATCCGTGAACACCTCACATGCCATGCCATACAGATAATGCCTCCAAATCTTCAATGTGTGAACAATGGATACGAACTCCAAATCATGGATCAGATAGTTCTTCTCATGAATCTTTAACTGCCGTGAAGCGTAGGCAATGACTTTACCATCCTGCATCAACACCACACCAAGTCCAATACGAGATGCATCACAATAAACTGTATATGGCCCTGAACTTGTAGGCAAAACCAACACTCGCGCCGTAGTCAAAGCTGTCTGAGCTTCTGAAAGCTCACCTCACACTCGTCCGACCACCTAAACTAGGCACCCTTCTAGGTCAACCTAGTCATTGGGGATGCAATAGATGAAAACTCCTCCACAAACCGATGATAGTAGCTGTTGATACCCAACTTTTCCCTATGTAGTTTTTATACTCAAAATACTTTCAAAATAGAATGTATATGCATATATAAGTATCCCCAAGATTTTTGGTATTTTTCTTAATTTTTGAAGATTTTTTAGAATCAAGTTATTGTGTATTTTAATAGTGTAAAACCCCAATAATTATTTCCAAATTATCATTTTTGTGAATCATTTATTCTCCACCCTTATATTTGCACCAAATATAATTAAGGTAATTTTTGCATATTTTTATAAATTTATTTGATATTTTTTAAGCTAAATTGTTCAAAATTGCAATTATAGCCTATGTTATAATTAACCGCATTTTATAATTATAAAATTGCTCCAGAAATTTTTAAATTAATTTTTATATGTTATCAATTAGTACTGTATTTTCAATTTGTTTGAAAATTATTTTTAACTATTTTAATTAATTAAAAAGAGGAAAAATGGCTATTTAAAAGCTAGCCCATTTCCATTTCAATTTTAACCACATTTGATCCCAATTTTTAAACCTCAATTCAACCAAATTAGGCGACCCAATTACATTGTAACCCAATCCCTTTACCCGTTTGTCCAACCTGCCCGTTTTCGTCTTTTAATCCTGGCCGTTGATCATTTTGATCAACGACCCTCATCCATTCCTTCCTTTTTTAATTCCTAATGACTTAACCTAACCCTCATTTCCCTCAAATCAGCCGCCCCAAATCCCCTCTCCTCTCAAACGCTCTCTAAACCCTAACAACCCACTTTCGTCTCCGATCAAAAATACACTGGCGTCCATGGCTTCTCAGGCCATGGACGGCCTATATTCTCTCCCCTTCCACCCCAAGCCATGATTGTTCGAGCTTTCAAGGATCAACCTTCAACATACCTATTCAGGTCCTCCACCGACCTGAGCTCCCCTGGCTTCTCCGGCTCCGTTCCGGTGTGTTCGAGCTCTGAAAACTTAGTCATGGTTCAGATTCGTTCAGAGACCAGACCATTCCAGGCCTTCTCGTCTCTATGGTTTCTGAGAAATCCTAAAAAGCTTGATTCATGGTTTTCTTTCCTTATCTTCTTATATCTGTAGCAGATCTATGCTCTATTCGGCTTTTTAACGATTTTCCCTAATTTTCCCTTTTAAAATTAGTCTGTTCAAATTAGGGTTTTCAAAATCCTAAAACGATTCTTCTTCTTCTTCTTTTTTTATGTGAATCTGTGTGTTCATGCCATGTTTGAGGGGGTTTTCGTTTGATTCTTAATATGCATGTCTCTCTGCCTTTGTTCTATTACTACTTCTACTGATTTTTCTACACGCATATTTATACGCCTATCTTGCCTACTGAAAGTGTTTACTTTTACTGAATCTATTTGGGTTATCGAACTTGCTTCTTTCACTATTTCCTAAACTCCTATGGCATCTCTTCTCTGAACTGGTTTGAGTTTTAGTTTTCCTAAAACTTGTTCTTTACAAGCTTTCACTCTACTGCTTTTGATTGCTACATGTGTCTGTGATTCTTGCAAGATTTTGGTTCTAGGGTTCTACCCTAGAAACCCTAGGCTCTCAAACTCATGCTGAGTTCATAGACTAAATTGGAAACCTGCTTTTCTTTTGCTTATGATTCAAAAACTGTTTATGCCGATCTCTTCTCCTTTGCTTGATGTTAGCATGCTTATATACGAGGGTTTTTCTTCTGAATTGATTCTATTAGCTTGTGATTGATTTCAATCCCCTTTTACTAAGGCTTAATTGATTTGCTACTGATTTTTACAACTCAGCCTTTTCCCTATTTTCCTGACTAAGTTCATTCAAGGTTTTGAATTTCTGACTGTTTGATTATTTTATTTCCTTATTCTTTCAAAAAACGTGTACTATAGTTTCCTACCTTAAATAGATTCTGTGTGCACTTGCCCTTTATTATGTTACTCTGAAAGGTTTTCCCTTCCTTAATTACCACTCCCGTTTGAAATCAAATCCCTTTGACTAAGGGAGATTTTATTTGATTGACTGAGATTTTATTTCATTGCCTTCTTGTCTACTCGTTTTTGCACTATAAAAGCTCACAGCACACACGAGTTTTTACGGACGGACACACACACAAAAAGTTTCAAAAACAGCTTTACACAATCACTCGAACACAATTCTCACAAATTCTTTCTGCACCTTTGCAATACACTACTACTCTCTACTCTTTACTCTCTACTCTCTACTACTACTACTACTCTCTATTTTCTCTACTACTGCTGAGCACTCTGCTCCTTTCTCTCCTGCTGTCTGAATCACCTGGAGTTCCTCTGAACTCCCAAGTACTTGTTGAAGTTCCTTGAGTTTGTTCCTGTTGACTGCCTGACTGTTTGTTTGCTGTTGCTATTCTGCTGTTCTAAAACTTGCAACTGGTATGTTTTCCTAGTTAAATAGCACCCTCTTTATTATGTGTTCACTCCTCCTCTTCTACACTTCTTTCCCTGTGTGTTTACTTATGCTTTCCTGCATTATGTGATTACATTCAAGCATGCTATGCCTCTTTCTTTATGTTTTCAATCTGTTATGCTATTAATCCCTTCCCCCTATTCCCTTTGTATGTGAGTATTGTCCTTAATCATGATAGCACTTTGAATTGCTGTCTGTGATCTAGAATTAGACACCCCTGAGTCTTTACTCAATTGCTTTCCCATTCCCTCTCCCCTTTATGTGCTGAGCCCTAATTTGGGTCTGGTGGTGTTCTAATCACCATTAAGACCTGAGTTTGACTCTCTAAGAGTCTGCTCTTATTTGTTTGAATCTAAGCAAGGGGTCAGGGGTGTGCCAGTCTATATACCATGGCTGGGTATGACCACCTCCTGCTGTGGTTCCTCCCTCACTTTGCACTTACTCCTAGTTCTTAAGTTCTACGCCCCTTTGGTAAGCCATCCTTAGGGACCCTGGAGTTCCCTCTGAACTAGGATGCCTGAGGGCTGGTAATTCCACACTTGCACTATTCTGTTACAACATTCACTCTTCAGAGTGTAAGCATTGCCTGGGCTCTTGAAACTCCTTGGAACTTTGAAACACTCTGAATAAGAGAAGGCCTTGGAATATGGAATCCGGATTTGGTGAAACACATGTTATTGGATATTGAGATTGCATTAGGCGGTTTGGATCCAGCTGCGGGCCGTGATGTATTTTTTTACTTTCTTTCTTCTGGTTCTGTAATAATTCTGTATAAAAGAACTTGGGGGTATATTAGTAAAGGGTATGGGAGGGGTTTATATATGCTTGCATGTGTTAAAGGGTAGATACCATGCCTATAGGATCAATATTATTGTTTAATTACTTAGATACCATGCTCATAGGATTCATGTTGCAATCTAATCATTTAGATATCATGCCTATAGGGTATTAATGTTCGAACTCGACCACTTAGATATCATGCCTACAGGTTTAATACTTTAAATCATCTAGAGATCATGTCTATAGGATTTGCATTCCTTTTCATTCAAGCATATAGAAATCATGCCTATAGAAATGCATAAAAGATAGGCAAACAGTAGGGTAATCCAATACTCGCCTTACTTAAATGCTTAAAAATAGTAATGAGTCAATAAAACCAAAGTTGATATCCAGCCTATAGGATCTCAAGTTCGCCTAAAGTTACATAAGTAGTAATATGGAAATTATTTCAACGTTTTCAACAAAATTCGTCCCAAACCTGCCTGCAACTTTCTAAACTTGCGTTTCTATCTCTAAAATCATTTTTCCAGCTCTCTGTCTGAACTTTTACTCATGAAGTTACTTTCAAAACAGTTTTCAAACTCCCTCTTCCTTTTATAGCACTTTACTTCTGAAAACTCTACTGTACATTTCCTTAAACAGTTCTGTCGATTTTCGAAACCTTTCTGAACTTCTACAATTTCCAAGCTTCTGCTTTTCCAAACTTTTCTGTATTAGGCCCTTAATAAATAATTCGTTAAAGTACTCCAATTCCTAACAATTGGATCCGAGTTGCCTAATGCAGACCTTTTATCTAATTCTATGTGTTAAACTGGTCCGTCCGCCGCTTAAGTTTTAATTTTAAGACCAAACCAGTATGTGTAAGACATGCTAAACTAAGTGTTATCTGACTTACGGGGTTTCATGTGAGCCTTGTATGTTTGTTTGTCAATTCCCTTACTTGTTATTTGTTTTGGTTGTCGAAACTAGTATTTTGTCCTTTTAAACCCCATATATGCCTCTACCCCTTTCTTTCCCTTTAGGATTAGAAGTCCTAATAC